>JAVYIG010010011.1:0-72836 GCA_035222895.1 Strongylocentrotus droebachiensis | reverse complement strand
TCCAAAGGGGGGGGGGGGAGATTTACACACATAAAAAACCAACTCCCCCCCCCCTCCTGCGTACGCGCCTGGGCCCAAGATTGAACGATCAGCCAAGGTGTGGAGAGATCATGCTGAAGAAGAGCCTTACTTTCATGTTCTCCGACCAGATCATGAAATATGAAGCCCTCGTACTCATCTTCATCAGAGCTCTCAGAGAGAAAAACTTCCCACTCTATGTTAAGGTCCTTCGCCTTGGACCATGTGCACTATTCCAGGTGGACGCCTGTCCATATTTGAGATATAAAGTATTTACCAGCCCCTGTCAAGAAGGAGTTTGATCAACACTCACACCGGGTTCTTTCCAAAACATCAAACAAGCTTTCTTCGATCCACTCAATCCACGATCTAATTTAAGAGAAATTCACTGGCTCTCTTCCGAAATTCTCACTGCAAGATAGTTCAGAAGAAAGACAAGAAGATCAACGTGCTTCATAACAATGTAGCACTATTTGACCAACTCTACATCGCTCTTCTCTCTTCATCTACCAGGTACAAAGTCTGGGCTGCTGCATTGCCTTGAGCAGCTTGACCAACCAGAGTCATGCTGTAAATTAGTCTCCGTTGGAGCTGTCATCGTCCACTGTCTGCCTGTTTTCGACACCATGCAGTACTTTGATGGGTACGCCAACGAAGTCTTCATCAGTGGCGGATCCAGGGAAATCTGGGAAAATAAAATGTGTATTTTTACAGGAGGTCATAAAGGAGCCCCGTGCTGAAAATTGCATTTTTACAACAACAAATCAATGTTATTTTACCTTTATTTCTTATTTAGGGGCTCTGGGACGACGCCCCCGTCCACCACACCCTTATATTAATTTTTTGCTGGGGACTACTATCTTAATATTGTTCGGTAAGTCCTAAGGAAGCCCTGTACCACAAATTGCATTTGTACAACAACAAATCAATGTTATCTCACCTTATTTCACATTTGGGGGCTCCGGGACGACACCCCCGCCCACCACACCCCTATTTGAAAAAAATTGCCATGGGCTCTTACCCTTATATCGTTCAGTAAGTCCTAAGGAAGCCCTGTACCAAAAATGGCTCTAGTATCCGGCCGGTAACGATAATTTCATGAATATATGCAATTGGATGGATCATTGATTAAATAAAATACATTAACGCAGCTGTATACTAGCGAGCCTAAGCCCTCTGTTGTCCTTTGAGGGTCAGTTCGTACGATGATATGATGTCTGTTTGAGTTTATCCTTTCTCATTTTCTTGACTGATGTCTATTTGCTTACCGTAAACCAAAACGCCCTCTGTTGTCCTTTGAGGGTCAGTTCGTACGATGATGTGATTTTGAGTTTATCCTTTCTCATTTTCTTGACTGATGTCTATTTGCTTACCGTAAACCAAAACGCCCTCTGTTGTCCTTTGAGGGTCAGTTCGTATGATGATATGATGTCTGTTTGAGTTTATCATTCTCATTTTCTTGACTGATGTCTATTTGCTTACCGTAAACCAAAACGCCCTCTGTTGTCCTTTGAGGGTCAGTTCGTATGGTGATATGATGTCTGTTTGAGTTTATCCTTTCTCATTTTCTTGACTGATGTCTATTTGCTTACCGTAAACCAAAACGCCCTCTGTTGTCCTTTGAGGGTCAGTTCGTACGATGATGTGATGTCTGTTTGAGTTTATCCTTTGTCATTTTCGTGACTGATGTCTATTTGCTTACGTAAACCAAAACGCCCTCTGTTGTCCTTTGAGGGTCAGTTCGTACGATGATGTGATGTCTGTTTGAGTTTGTCCTTTGTCATTTTCGTGACTGATGTCTATTTGCTTACGTAAACCAAAACGCCCTCTGTTTCTTCTGACCTGTACTTTGTCTATTTTGCTCTGACCTTTGATTTATTCTTTGTTAATTGGTCCTTTCTTCTGGGTAGTTTGTCTATTTTGCTCTGTCCTTTGTTTGTTTGTATGCTTCTTTGTTTGTTTGTATGCATCTTTGTTTGTTATTTGTGAATGTTAATATTGGCCCTTTTGGCCGCCCATAGGTGACAGCCACAGAGATATATGTCCAAAAACGATATTTAAGAATGATGTTTAGAGACTGGGAAACAAGTTACCATGAACTATTAGAAAAATCAAGTTTTGCAAAATTAGAAGAAAGACGCAAGTACCACAGATTAGTCATGTTTTATAAAATAATAAATAATATGGTAAATGTTGGTCCGATTGAAAAAATTATACGTGCTCACAGAATTGGGCGTAATGATCATAATATGAAAATGTACGTACCATTTGCAAAACAGATTATTTCAAAAACTCTTTTTATATAAGAACTGCCAATGAGTGGAACATGCTCCCAAGTAATGTTATTAATAGTCCATCTCTTTCAACTTTCAAAATATCATTAAAAAGTTGCTTACATATTTAACTTTTAAACTCCGCAATAACAATTTGTGTTTACATTTTTATACAATTACATCCAAATTCGCGCAATATCAACTATATTTTAATTTTTACCTTAGATCATGCTGCAAAATTTCTTATATAGCATTTTGATCCCTGAAATACCCAATCATTTGTATATTCAATAATGCTGTTTTGCAATCAATAATATTTTATGTATTTATTTTCGCTCTAAACTACATTGTGTATATAATTATTTGATGTATTATCGTGTTTGATATCATTTTTTTTGTTGTAACTATGTTATGCAATAATAATATTTTTGTACTTTTGCTTTTTATCAGGGATGCAGACTTGTACGGGTTTTTCAAACCCTTTTCTGCATCCCTAGACATGCTTGTCTGAATAAATACAATACAATACAATATATAACTCCGGGAAGCTCCAACACCGGCGCGCCGGTGTTGGAGCTTCCCGGAGTTATACAATATAGTAGTAACACGCAGAGACGGATAAGATAACGTGAGTATTTCGCCGTGAAAAATATTTTAGGAAAAGTAACTGATATGAATTGATTGAATTTAGAATGATGTAGTGCTTGAGATTATTGTGAAAAGAAATATTATTCTTATAACTTAGATTCGCTCCATATTCTGAGCCAACTTCAAGCTTCAGGCATGGCAACATACCTCACAATCACATTCTTGTCCCATATATCAATAAATATGTTGGTCGATTCTAGTATTGTTAGAGATTGAGCTTTTTTTTAAAATCTCAATTTAAAAATTAAAATACAATCATATCATAACAGCAATTCTATACTTCATATGTACAAGGTCATTTCGTCACACACCTCAACAATGAACAATTCTAAATACTACTTCAGATTTTAGATTTGATTAATCACCAACATTCACCAGGTTCACTAAAAAATATAGAGTAAAGTACCCCGGTTTTCGGCCACTTAAGACAAAATCCTATTTATTGGACTCTTTACTTCCTATTTATTATCATTTCTTGTTCAAATCATGAAGCAAATATTATTATTATTTAAACAAAAAAAGAATCCCCAAAAAAAATCACGAATTGCCATGACAATATTCATTTCAATTTTCACTGTTTTGGAGCCGGTTATCGGCCGAGCGTTTCAGTTTACGGCCGCATGTACAAAGTCAATAGGAAGCGCTCGCGCGCGCGTGCGTTTCTGCGCTGATGTATAGCACAAGCGGGCGGAGCAGGTATCCCACGCCGGAGCTCCGGGTGCTCGCCTGGCCGAATACAGGCACAGCGGTGATCGGAAGTTGGAATCTGAATTAGACGGACATATCGTGTGTGCGTCGCGGTGTGCGGCTGCATTGATTTAATACATGCGATGAGATACTTTTGAGCTTGCAACCAGCACAAAATCGGGCTCTATATCTGAAAAATACTTGAAATAAAGCTCATTTTATGGTACCCATATTTCTTACATACACGCGTAAGAAACTCGATTTTTCAGATTTGGGTAGCGGGACCGCCGATTACATCGCTAAAATGTGATATTTTAGGATATATTTTTCATTGCAAATGTGGTTCTTCAGTGACACTGGCATGGTATGGTATGTGTGGGATATGTGTTATGCTATTATGCGATGTATTTTAAAGTGATTTTACCATGTATCCAACCAATTGGCCGAAAACCGGAGCTGACCGATTACCGGGTACTTTACTCTATCAGCATTTTAATTTTTATTTAATTACAAATGACTTGTTGGCATGGCAAGTGAGTAAGTGACTTTTTAGTTTTAGTTTTGTGAAGGGTGTTTTGAATTGTTGAGGTGTGTGACTGACCACATGATAGTAGGGACTTTTAGATTTGCGTGGACTGATACGTGTGACGTCCATTCAAGGCAGTGCATTTAAAGTACGTCGATCGTAGCAATCCCCACACGTAGAAGAATCCCCTATCCAACTCAGTGAACGGAAATACGCGCCGCTGATTGGCTGATCGCGCGACCCTCGCTTGTCTGCTAGCTGCGAGGCATGGGCGATTCGCTACACTGTGCGCGGTGTATTGTACCTGGTGCACTACACTCGACAGGCGAGCAGCGTGGCCTGTTGTGTAGCAGCCGTGTTGCGGGAGCGGGCTGTTCGGAAGCGTTATGCACTAAACTCGAACACCAAGCAAAAAATGATGACCGAAGACACATTCAGTGTATGTGGTTTAAAACGATGTCGCTCTCCACACATTCATGTCGCTCACGTACAATTTGCACGTAGCTTTACACACACTTCAACCTACCGGTACACATACATTCTCTCGGTCGGACAGCCGGGGATTTTTACTCGCGAACGTAACTTCCGCATAACGACCGATCGCGAAGGTGCAAACAAAAGCGCAATCGCCGTACGCCCATACACTCTGACGACAAGTTGTACTGCTTGTGTCGCAGCGCAGACGGCACCGGGGGAGATGGTGAGCTGCGACCGATGTGACGAGTGGTTTCATCCGAAGTGCCTGAAAACTAACCAGATTGCCAAGATCATAGACTTGGTATTGCCCACCTTGCCGTAAAGTTAAGAAGTAATTAAAAACATTTTGTTATATTAATGACATGAACATTACTTGCCTTTTGGCAATCCTATACTTTAGTGTCGATCACAAGGTCCGCGGTTCGAGTCCCGCCGCTGCACTAATGTCCTTTGGCAAGACATTGATCTACATTTGCCACACTCCACCCAGGTGAAGTAAATGGGTACCTGGTAGGAATTTATTCCTTGAAACGCAGCGCGCGTAACAGCTGCACTGCTAAAGCCAGGGTAATTATGCTGCATTATTGTAGAGCGCTTAGAGACTTCTGACAAAGTAAGTGTTAGGCGCCATATAAGCACTGTAATTATTATTATTATTATTTTGGGTTTCTAACTTCAGTTAAAGGGATCCGGTAACTTTGTCTCAGATTCTGAAATAAAATTCTGGATTTAGCTCATGATGCAATGATAATTATAAACCTTTAGGTCAGTCAGGAACCCCATGACTTTTACAAGCCGATCGCCTGTCTGATTATCAAGATATTTATGATTGGAATTACAAATTTGAAAACCGTTCGCCTGACGGTTTTCATAACACAACAGTCTATTGGGGGAAAACGAGTATGGTAAAACCAGTCACCCAAAGATTTTTACTTTATTGCGGCACTTCTTGATCATTTTGAAGCGGAATTTTTTTAGGGCTTCTCACAGACACTGATAACACGTAGGGCCGTGTATCTCAGATTTAACATTGTTAAACGATCCCTTTAACAGCTCTACGTGCACATCATACATTTAGGGTTAGGGTTAGAGTTAGGGTTAGGGTAGGGCTAGGGTTAGGGCTAGGTTTAGGGTTAGGGTTAGGGTTAGGGTTAAACTGAAGTTAGAAACCCAAAATAATAAAACACACTAAAGTATAGGATAACCTGCCTTTTTTATATTCATGAAGAGAACATTTCTTTCAACTTTGCCAGTATTTTGCAATAAATATCATAACAGTATTTCTTATTTGTATCTTCATATTTATGTGCCTATATTTTGCCTCATATGCAAATTTTTGACGTTTGATGTTTTTACATGAAGACATCCTGCTTTTTTGTCAACAAGATAACATTGTTCAATTCTTAAGATGTATTTTTTTGACCATGTCTTTATTTGCAGTTTATATTTTTGTGCCTAGATCTATATTTTGCCTCATATATGCAAACTGTTGACGTTGTTTATATGAAGATATCCCGCTTTTTTGTCAACAAGATAACATTGTTCAATTCTTAAGATGTATTTTTTAACTTGTCTTTATTTTGGAGATCATAAATTCATGTGCCTATATTTTGCCCTCATATGCAAATTGTTGACGTTGTTTATACATGAAGACATCCTGCTTTTTTGTCAAAAGATAACATTGTTCAATTCTTCAGATGTATTTTTTTAACATGTCTTTATTGTGCAGTTCATATTTCATGTGCCTATATTTTGCCTCATATGCAAATTGTTTACGTTGTTTATACATGAAGACATACTGCTTTTTTGTCACCAAGATAACATTGTTCAATTCTTAAGATGTATTTTGTGAACTTGACTTTATTTGCAGTTCATATTTATGTGCCTATATTTGCCTTCAATTGTGCTTGAAAGTCTTTCTTTACTATGTGTAATTGACTGATTTTATAATCAATGTTACTTGTTACGCCAAAAAGAACATAACTGAATTGTGCTTCATTTACATTAATTGTTCGCAGTATAAGTGTGTGGTGTTTCGAGAGAAGATGAGGAGTGAGTGTGGTTGTAATCTTTGTAAATAAATTCCACGGCTAGTTACGTTACATTTATAGTATATTTTCATATCATATCATAACATCTATTCATTTCAAGTCAAAATCAAGTCAAACACCATTCAAATAATATTTGTGTTGCAAAAGTAACTTTTATTGTAACATTACAAAAAAAAGGACATGGAAAATAAACATGAGTCCTTGTGACAAATATATCTCTAAATATTTCTCGAAAACAGGAGTCATCTGAAATAAATTTGAATCATTACACCATTGACATTGTCTTGGCAAGTGGTCTGATGTATCAAAATTAAAATATGACTTATTGGTTTAAGTAGAAACAAAAACCAGGATAGTAACTATATATCAACAAAGTAGTGGGCAACAATATCTACTTTAGAAGAAAAAAAAATGCATTTCATCTCATTTTGCCATAATACTTGGGACATATACAGTGTACTTGAAATCCTCTAAGTACAAGTTATCAATGCATCCATGAAAAGGAAAACAATACCGGTACATGATATAATGAATCGTGTGTAATAACGAGAATATTGCATTGCCAGTTTCATTTAAACTAAAGAAGAACAAAAAATACATTTCATCTCATTTTTCCATAATAAATGGGACATATACAGTGTATTTGAAATCCTCTAAGTACAAGTTATCAATGCATCCATGAAAAGGAAAACAATACTGGTACATGATATAATGAATTGTCACATTCTTCAAAATCTGATTGTAATGAAATAAACACAGCTGAGTTGATTAAGCTTAAAAAAAAGCTATATAGGCTTTTTTGCAAGGCATACTTTGATGACAAATTGGAAGCTAGTAGAGAGTCCTCTAGTCTTTTCACCTTTGTCAGTGCCTCGTCACGTTCACGACGCAACGCTTCCATTTCTAGAATCAAAGATTCTCGTTCAGTTGGCTGAAGCGGTGCTTGAAAGCCTGGAGGAGCTGGACTGGCTTCTTCTTCATCAACGGGCACTGCTTCCTCTTCTTCATCAAAGGGCACAGCAATGTTGGCATCAGGGTGATCATCTAGTACATCCTCGACTTCATCTGGTTTCTGAGGTCTAAGGTGAACTTCTTCGCCTAAGATTGGAGGAAGAAAAAAAAGATGTATTCTATCTGTGTATCTATTCTTTATTTCTATTATATTGGAGGAAAAAATGACTGCCTGATTAACTGTTTAAATCAAAAATTATTGGGTTTGTCATTCTTGTGAAATGAAAGGAGGATTGTATACATACCATAAACTGTACACATGGAACTAAGTACGTATAACAAAAAATAACAGGGTAAAAGTAGCAGTTAGGCCGTACTTAAGAAAACACTACTCAACCAAATATTCTTATTGAATATTTTTCTTATCTTTAAGTTGATTTTGAAGAATTTAACCAAATATATTGATGCACTTATATTTTATAACATAGATCTATAACTTTCTGGATGTAGCCAGTAGGCCCAAAAGTGTAAAAAAAAAAAAACTCACCTCGTTTCCTTTTTCTTTCTGCACGTTCAAAGCGATCTAGCTTCCTCTTGTCAGGTGAACCACTCGATGACAGGCGTTGCGGAAACATCGATGGAACGTAGTCTGAGTGGTCTTTGGAGTTGTGTTTAGCTCCTGAAAATATACAATAAATATAAACAAGTAATTACTACGGGAATTTACAATTATAGTTTAGCCTTTATCGCCACAGCTCTGGCAGCCTCTGCGCACTTGATTCTTCATGCGCGCACAACCAAACAAACAAAACACACACAAAAGCCTAGATCTTTATATTATTATAATATATTTTGGCATGCTGAACAATCAGGAGAAAAGTGGTAAAAATGTGACGTAAATTGCAGATTGGGAAACCCCCCGAACCCCATAGGCCATAATCCATATCAACATTTCTAGACAAAAAGAACATCAGAAACTTACAGAAAGTGAAACAAATCTGAGTGAAGCCGTTTGAGTAAAGTGTAATTTACCCAATATTTACTACTTATTTTAGTTTAATATTACAATATAAGTTAGGTCTAGACTAGACTTGACCCTACATGTATTTGTATTACTCATTATTTTCTCTGAAATTTGTTTAACTCTTTAATTTAAGTTGTTTAGGCCCCTTCCTTAAACTTTTTTAAAGGAAAAAAATCTGAGTTATTCATTGTTCTCTCATTTCTAAACTTGAAGAGCAAATCATATGAAAAGTTTAATTAAATAAGAAGTCTACCTGAGATGAAGTGAGAGAAACAAATGTAATTGTAGTCTGATTTGGGTTCCCACAGCCACGCCGGCCAGTTTTTTCCTCCTGCGCCCGGCTAATCGCGGTCAACCAGGCCTGGCGTCTCGCTGGCTCTGTGACTCGGCTGGGCAGCATATAAAACGACAAAGCTGGCCATCTGTTCTTGGAACACCCGTACACACAACAGATTTTCACCATTGTCCAGCAACTAAAATAAAGTAAAAAAAAAACGCTATAAAATATTATGGAAAAACAGTTCAAATCAACTACAAGCTCGAAAAATGTCACGGAAGCTGCACAGTCAACACACGATCGCACCCTTTGTTTGCACCTTCGCCAAAATGGCCGATCGCGTAGTTAGGGAAATCACGTGACTGTGACGTCATGCCGACCATTACATATCCTTTACAAAAACTTCCAACGAAATCATCAAAAAATATGACTTACCGAAACAAAGTACCACCATACGATTTTGCTGAAAGTACCTAGAAATATCGATGACACCAATGGCGAAAAAAATTGTTCAAAAATCGAAGTCGGGATGGAAATATAACGAATTTGATATCAACGTAATCGAGAAGTCGCAGGCAGAAATAATCGCACTCATAGGTTTAACATTGTGAGAAAATATGCAAATGAAATGATTAAACACCCAATCAACTACGAGCATCGTGACGCTAGCACTTTGTGAATGAAAAATGACTTCAGTCGGGCTTGAGCGAACAGAAGAGCGCATTGCGCATGTGCAAGTTTTGGGTGTAATTCTTCTTCGTGCCCCATTGTCTTTGTGCGAATCTAAAAGTCCCTATTATTGATGCTGTGAGTGCTTGATCCATATCTGACCATGTTGTGCACATGTAAACACCTTTTAAATGTCTCTGAACATGACATGGACTTTCGGGATCGAGTTTTCGCTGGTTGATTTGGTTTATAACATGTATTAGTAATAGAAGACTTAAAAGTTAAAACAAGATGATTCATGATAATAAAACCTAGAGAAACAATACATGATTTTTCTCCTTCTTTGCCTCCTTTTTCTTCTTCTTCGCCTCCTTTTTCTTCTCCTTCTTATTAAATCATTATTATAATCTAAATTTTATTATTATCATTTATATTATTAGTAGTAGTATTATTGTTATTATCATTATCATTAGTATTATTATTATTATTTCTATTATTGTTACTGCTAATATTATTATTAAAAGCTTACAACTATTATCATTTTGCAGATAATATCATGTTCATGGCCCAACGTTTTGAAGACTTAACATATGCTTCATCGACGCCATCATAATGCACTCCCAGCATCCCCCACCAGATCAACGACCTGGGAGGCCCCCATACAACCCTCAGCTCTCCTCAGGACCTTACTCAAGGCCTCCCCCTCCAGGAGGACCAGGTCATGTGAGCTTTGGTCAGAATCAGGTCCAGAGACCCAGAGGACCACCCTTAGGACCACCCTTAGGACCACCCTTAGGACCTCATCCGGGATCCCAAGGACCTTTGTTTGGACATCAAGGACAGTATCCTCCATCTGGAGTAAGAAACTTTCAGTGTCATTCCTATTATACAGATATTGACTGACAGGGGGTGTTATATAACATTCTTTGGACCGCTGAAGGCAGTTATATTTTGTGGTTGAAAATTGGGGGCAAAAAAAATTAGGGGGAAAAAATTGATGAAAAAGAACAATTTTAGGAAAACAAATTTGAGGGAAGAAAAAAAAATTGTAAAAAAATTGGAAAAAAAAAAGTTCAAGGGGAAAAATAAAAAAGAGAAAGAAAATGCATACAGTCCTCAAGAGGGCAACATGCATTGATTAAAAATATATTCATTTCACCAGCTGGTTAATATAACCATAAAAAAAGACCGGCCAGATAATATAACAATTACGATCCTCGCAATCGATATCACCTGATGAGCTCTGTACGGTATCTGTCTAAGCTATCTAATTTTGTTGTTATATTGTCACTAGTGCAGAACAAACTTGATGCTCAAATATGACGGACCTATGAAAGAAGAACAAAAAAATATATTCTCTCAAACAAGAACATTGAAAAGGGTAATGCATCTGTGGATTCATGTCATTTCAATCTGCTGAAATGAATCTGTAAGACCAATTCACTCAATTTGGATCAAGAATGAACAATACATTTATGCGTGCATGAGCCATGATTCTTCTGTCTCTTGTTATTTATTCATAATTTTCATATATGAGAGAAATGTAGGAAATGAAATGATATGTTGTTCTGTATAGCATATTTGATTAACCGATTTCAATGGCTAGGGAGTTCTCTTAAATATCTGACATTCCTTTGTGAGTTTCAATTTACTTCCAATTCGTCTCCAATTCTGACATACCCCTTCCCTATAGTTTCTGGCAATTTCAGGTTTTATTCTAGAATTAATGCTTGAATTATCAGGTTTATAAATATATATATATATAAATTAATATGCCCTTTCTTAACCACACAGGTGCCCCCAAATTGGCATGGAGACCGACCTCCACCAGGCAGAGGAGACATGGCTTTCCCTCATAGGCCTCCACCTCAGTTACCACCCTTTACAGGGCCACCACCCCATTTGCCCTTTCCAAATGGCCCACCTCTTGGGCCTAGGATGCAAATTCCACCTCCTGGAGGGGATTTTAGAATGAGACCACCACCCCCATTTCACACCCAGAGACTCCCTAATGCACCCCACTTGCAACCACCTCCTTTGGACTTCTGCAATCGTCCAGGAAACCCAGGGATTCTGCCGGCAGGATTTGATCATCCAGGGGATCGACGGGAGGGCCAAGGTCTCCAAGGACCAAGAGACCAGTGTGTTCCGGGTGCATCTCATCAAGACCATCAATTTCTGCAACCAGATGCTGTTTCGTCATTCAGAGACAGAGTCTCAAGTCAGCAAGCCTCGTCCTCCCTGGATTCTCCACATGAACCTCACAGGGGATCACAAAGGCCACAGGACTCCTCAAGGCAACAGGGATATGGTGCAGATGAAAAAGGTCCAAGATTTAGAGATCTTGGGGAATACCAAAAGACACACAGAGACTCTAGATCTTCGGACTGTGATAGAAGCAGGCCTGCAGATGATCATAATCGAAGAGACAGAGAAGTCTTTGGAAAGGACGCATCTAGAGATCAGTCAGCTAGAGACAGTAGAGATTCAGATTCCAGAGATCATTCTCGTCGGCAAAGAGACAGGTCCAGGGAAAGAACATCAAGGTAAATTTGTATTGAAGAAGAACAGCTCAGTTGCTCCTGTTAAATCCTAAACCCATATTTCCATCAAGTGAAGAATCTAAGATAGTACAGTCTTTGAAAAGATTGCAAGTACAAAAAAGGATGGGCCCATTCATATGTGTAAAACAAAAAAAATCTATGAAAAGGGATACATAGAAAATATTAAATGCATACAAAAATGATAATGCAAGATTAAAGGTTTATTTTTTTTCACAATATTATAAGAAAGTTTTATACATACATGTACTAACTCGTCTGTATACATATTTTTCCAGTCCTTTTGTCAACTACAAAATGGATTCACTGTTTTATACAATTGACTTTGCTGTGGTTAACAAGATGGTACTCATTCATGGGTTATCAAAGATTATAGATGCTTGATGGCTTTTCTTTATGTTAATTTGCTATCTAAACTACAGGAGAGAGAGGTCACGATCTCCCAGACAAGGTCGTCATGGAGACAGAGGCAGAACGAGGGAGAAAAGTCCGTCCAGAGAGAATAGCTCAAGAAGAGACCAATCAACAGGTGGTTCCAGCAGCAAAGAAAGATCCAGATCACCTAGAAGGTATTTAGACAGGTCTGCCTGTGCATGAACAGACCACTGAAACAATTAAGTCTTAAAAGCCCTGCTGTACTACTTGTAGCTATTTGCTTCCTCTATATATAGAAAACAATGCCTAATCGGTGACCATTGGTCCCCCATGAACCTCTTTTTCTTATGCTAATTGAGAGCTGAGTTGATGAGATAGCCACCTGTCAGTGACCTCGCTGGATGGTCTAATCCCTCCTAGTCAAACTAGTACAGACGGCCTTTAATAATCTTTGTTAAGAAATATTTGTGGCTTTTTTTTCTTCTAACATAACACCCTCTGCACTAATGTTATTGGGTAAGGCACTTACTCTCAATAATCTAGGTACTTGGATAGAAGTGTAATCCGTAGGTCTGTGTTTGCCAATCGACAAACACTTGCCTTCAAATCATAATGTGTAATGTATAAACACCTTGGTTTAAACATTGGTTGAAATTTCTATAATAAACTATAAAACTAGCAAAGCACTGACTTCTAGACCTACATGTATACATGTAGAGGTGTCGTGGTCAAGTGGATACGTCGCCGGACTGTCGATCACAAGGTGCGCGGTTCGAGTCCCGCCGCGGCACTAATGTTCTTTGGCAAGACATTGATCTACATTTCCCACACTCAAACCAGGTGATGTAAATAGGTACCTGGCAGGAATTAATTCCTTGAAATGCTAGAGCGCTGTAATGGCAGCTAGGCTAAAGCTGGGGTAATAATAAATGCGCCTCGGAATATAATTTCTAGATAGAAGGCGCTTTAGAAATGCCTATTATTGTTATTATTATTATTATTACAGTTCTTTCTGGCTCTATCTGTTGTCTGACTCTTGTCAATTTCCTTGTGATGTATGCCAAACCTGCGGGAGGTGTTGCTAGCACATGGCCACAATGAATACATTTATTCCCATGATCTCACTTTCTCTTTCTCTCTCTCTTTATTGAAACACAGGCATGAGAGTTCCTCGAGGGAAAGAGGTTCACAAAGAAGCAGCAGCCCTCATCAGAGGTCTAAATCAAGGAGGGCCGAAGGTCATGACCTGCAGGATAGCAAAAGATCTCGTAGCCCTTCTAGGGATCAACGACCTCAAAGTCCTTCTAGGGATCAAAGACCTAGGGAGAGAGAGGGATCACTGCAAAGGCACGGCAGTAGGAAACCAGAAGGGTAAGTTTTAGTTGTGTACTATAAAGATTGAATCAGTTTGTGATACTTGTCTGTGATTAGAGATTGACTGCACTATGTGCACATGAATAAGCCATTTGCCTGATTATAATTTTGTTTATAGAGTGTTTCCCAGATACAAACAAATTGTTGTAAAAGGGCATTTAATATGCCAATTCCCTCCTTATACCCTTGGCTAATAGGCCTGGGTAACATTTGTGGACGCGTAAGTACATATGTGTGACCAGGCCGGGTGATATCTCATCAGCGCGCCAGTTCACTATGTATGCATCTATGCATCTTGGATGCACGTACGCGTCCGTCCGTCGCCACCCTCTTGAGGGTGTGTGGCGCTTAGCTACGATCTGGTATGTCCAGCGCAGCAGGCCATTCTGAAACTTGAGCTGCTACTGTGAAGACACTGTCTATTACTATCAGCCGGCAGCTTTGAGCTTCGGACTCACAAGTTACCACAAGACTCCGAGTTATACCCTGAGCTTCAGAGATATATTGAAGCTAAGGCTGCGACGAGTACTTGAATACTCGAGTGCTAGCACTGTTGACAACTATTCAAGTACGATTTCTCATACTTGAATACTTGGCCGCCATTTTTTTTTTTTTGTTGTTGGCCCGTTCACCTGGCACTGTCCAGGCTGACGCTTACCCGTGCCCGGGAGAGCGCCGGCATGGTACCGTGGGTGAAAATGTTTCCCAGCTCAATCACTGTCAACTCACCACTCAGAATCTGGGCCCAAATATCCGGATTTCTGTTTGGACTAGGTGGAAAATTAGTCTGTCATCTTTGGTTTTAAAAACAGCATTGTTACTACTATTATTATTATTAAATCGGCGCCTTCAACTGCAACTCGATGTAAAATCGTGTTTTAGTATGGAAGTGGGAAAGAAAAAAAAAATAAATAAATACAGTAAATCTCTGTATATAAGACGCACCTTTTCCCGCCAAAAAAAGAAATTGAAAGTAGGGGTGCGTCTTATACACGGGTACAACCCCCCCCCCCCCCCCCCTTTTTTTTTTTTTTTTTTTTTAAGTTTCGATCAGCTCAGTCATAACACTCGGAAACTAGAACAACACTACCTGAGTGTCCGGATTTCTCTTTGGACTTAGAGGAAAATTTGCCTGTCATCTTTAGTTTTAAAACTAATTATCAGAATAATGAACATTGAAATGTTCATCATTCTGATAACATTGTGATAACTTCATTGTTACAAAATGTTCATTATTCTGATAACTTCATTGTTACTATTATTTGTGGCAAGTTCATTATTCTGATAACTTCATTGTTACTATTATTGGTGACAAGTTTACAAGCAAAAATTGGCGCCTCCAACTGCACCTCGCAGTAAAATGCGTCTTATACACAGAGATTTACGGTAAACAAATAAATAAAAAAATAAAAAAATATGGTGTACGACTATTCGAGTATTCGCCTGTAAGCCTGGGAGTGTACTCGGGTACCTCAATACACGCTTATGCACAGCCTTAATTGAAGGTGAGCCAGAGTTAACTGTATCGAGCCGTAAAGTTAATATAAGGTTAGTGAACCATATTAATTCATATCATCCTCCATTTTTTCGTATAATTGTCTCCGAGTAAAAACAGTGGTTACTAATTCTGCCATCCTTTATCCATCATCTAGTTTAAGATTCATATTTTTACAGGTTTTTTTCGAAGCACATGCTCACGTTTGTGAGACATGGGCGCGCCATTTTGTTTTGAATTTTTTTTGGCTCGTCGGGTGTAGCGGTCTTGTTAACATTTTAGTGTCGAGCTCGCTTGAGTATTCGCACTAGTCTGGTGTTCCCAGGCGTTTTATGTATTTTCGCTTTATTTATATTATTTACGTTGCTTTATATTGAATTATTTTAATCCGGCCAGAAATTACTCTATGCTGGATACTATAGTCTAGCGTTTCAGCCGCAGTTGTTGCTGCACATCGCTGATTTGTAGTTATTTTGTAGTTGATGACACAAGGGGAATGAGATCTGGAGGTTTTTGGGGTGGAGCTAAGCAATTTAGTTTGAAAAATATTTAAAAATCTATGAAACAAATTCAGAAGTTTACATATCAAAATATGAGATGTATGCAGGACTGCACACCAACAGGAATACACTTGTATTTCGATGTCATGGGCCCTTTAAAGGCTGTCGTTACTAGTTTGGCAGGGGGGATTAGACCACACAGAGTGGTCACTGACAGGTGGCTATCTCATCAACTCAGCTCTCAATTAACATAAGATAAAAAGGAACACCAATTAGACATTGTTTCTATATAGGGAGGAAGTAGCTACAAGTAGTACAGTGGGGCTTTAAAGGAAAAAGTAGGAATTACAGTCTCCTTGGAAGGGTCTTGCTGATATCATTAAGAGATATATCCCCTATCTCTATAGAGTGGTTTATGCGAACAAAGCACTGGTGATGAACCACATTAAACTAAAAAAAATGCACAGACAACAGTGCTCTTCCGCATAAGGTAATTCAAGGGAAGAAATTATATTGTTTTTGTAAAAAGCACGATGATCGGTCAGTCATGATTCAATGCGATAGCTGTGACGAGTAATTTCATGGCCATTGTGTTGGAATCACCCCTGGAGAGGGAATGACTATCAACAAGTATTTTTGTCCATTCCGCAACCAACAGAGTGGATAGTTTATTTTTCCTTTGTTTTTGTGTTTACCTTTGTATTCCCCCCTACAGGATAGATGCACGTGAAACCAAAGTTAGTGAAGGTATTCGGGATGAACCTGTTGCGATGGATGTGACAGATCTTGCTACAAATGTGGGGGAAGTTAAGCAAGAGGCCCCTGATCCAATCCAGGAGGCAGCGGTTCTTCTTGTACAGGAAGTACTGGGGCCGATGATGGCGGGCCTGCCCATGGTAGGACCGCAGTCACTGGACGAACTAGCGGATCTGCCGCCCGCAGAACCTGCAGTTCCTCTCTCCGCTTTTAAGGGAATTCAAGTCAGTAGGAGATCCCGCAAGAGAAAGAACTCCAAGGGTGCTGCGGCCCTGTCTCCAGTAGGGCCCAGCACAGCTTCCAAGGCTGCTCGAGAGCAGAGGGGAAAGAAATTCAAGTGGTGGCTTGAAAAGAAGGCCAGGAAAACGCCAATGCGTTCTGTACCGGTGGCTTCACCTAGGAACCCGCATTCTTGCGGTTCCGTTGTAGGTCAGGAACGGGATGTGCCACACCCCATTGCCACCAGCAGTAGTTTCCCTGCTGTTGGTCGGGGAAGCGGTGGTATCGGCTATTGGTCTGGTCTGTCCCCTAACACTGGGAAGTCTTTTAGTGAGCATTGCTCCAGGATATTGCCCAAGAAGAACCACCAGGTGTGTCCTATGGTGGGATGTACTCACACCTCGCATAAGATACGACTGCATATCCTGCGCCATCTACCTAAATGTTTCAGGACTCAGAGGATTCACTCTGGTCCTGGATTTCAGGAAGTGCTGCAACTACGGCTGGCCGTTCTGCGCCTTATTGCGCAGTTTTTGATTGGAGTGGGGGCTGATGAGTTTGAACTAGCTGGGCTGGTAAACTCAGGTTGGAAAGCAGTGCGACCTAATGTGACTGAGGTTGACCTGCTAGAGATGAGAGCCATGATGGATCAGCAAAACTGGTCGAGAGTCGTTCCATCTCTTCAACCAGTGAACACGCCAGCGGCGTTGGTTCACTTCAGGCCCCTGGTGTTCCTGATGAACCTTCTTTCTGATGATCAGCAAAGGCAAGTCATTGATTTAGGAGATGTTCAGCCAGTAACACCAGCTCCACAGGTTCCAACGGCGGTTCCCCAGCCTGAGCTTTGGCTAGACAGGGGTCGACCTGAGGCGGAACCTCACAATCCAGTTTCACAGATTCTAACACCGGTTCCCCAGCCTGAGCTTTGGCTAGACCGGGGTCGACCTGAGGTGGAACCTCACAATCCAGTTTCACAGGTTCTAACACCGGTTCCCCAGCCTGAGCTTTGGCTAGACCGGGGTCGACCTGAGGTGGAACCTCACAATCCAGTTTCACAGGTTCTACCACCGGTTCCCCAGCCTGAGCTTCAGCCAGACCAGGGTCAACCTGAAGTGGAACTTAGCGACACAGCCTCTGCCACATCGTTCTATAGGGGTTTCGATGCTCACTATCACCTGGACCGTATGCAAGCCTCTATATGCAGGTCCAGAGGATATCCTAATCCACTGACTCCGGGGAGGGTTCCAGACAATTTGGTCAATGTCGAGGGGGGAGTTAGGAATTTCTGTGACCCAGAATCCTTTACAACCTCTTCACTTGATCAGATGCTCGGGAACTTTCAGGAGGGATCGCTGTGGCGGTATGCGGTGGGAATCCACTCAAAGAAGGCTTCAGTGTATACATCCGAACACTGGGACCTGTTGATGCACTACCTAGCACACACCCGAGTGGTTGCCCTGAGTGAAGTCGGGCTCGACTTCTCAGTGTCTCAGAACCAGTGGATGCATCAGGAGCAACTCCTGGATCGCCTCCTGGATCTGGGTACCCTTGGGAAAGTGCTGGTTATGCATCTTCGAGGCATGGATGACGACCCCATGGGCAATGTCGTACACAAGATAGCCCTGAGGAAACTGAGGGAGAAGTGCATGGTTAACCAGAGGATCCATTTACACTGTTTCTCTGGTGATACCAGGTTGGTCCATGAATGGACCAACGCCTTTCCACATTGCTACTTCGGTATCACAGGTCTTGTAAAGACCTTTAACATAGAGCAATATGCCGCAGTATGCGAGATCCGCGGGGATCGTCTTCTTTTGGAGACTGACTCCCCACACCTTAAGGTCCATCCAGAGTTGGAGTATAATACTCCTTACTTTCTTGGTGATGTAGGCCAATTGGTGGCGGATATCCGAGGGGTTCCTCTGTCAGAAGTGATGTCGGCTACCTTTGCCAATGGACTGAGGCTTTATGGATAATCCTTTAGTCCATATCTAGTAGTTCATTCCTGTTAAAACAATCCTGTTAAATTACTATTGCTTTATTCTACTAAAATTTATAAAGCAGTGCTGGTAATGGAAATATCATTCCTTCACATTTTTATGAAAACTGAAAGAAATTACCTAACCAGCTATACAATTTAATTTTTATTAATAGCACTTAGAGACTTGGTAAGCGCTTTATAAGTAACATTTTTATTATTATTATTATTAATAGCATTGTTTCTTAGCATTCTAGGGAAGTGGCCTAGGACGATGTGTCCTTGAATTAGTTTAGTAGGATTATCCGTTGTTATATAAATACAGGATTATCCGTTATATCAATACAGGATTTTAAAAATACTCTCTTTTTCTTGAGTGTGCATTAGACTCGGTCACTGGACGGTTACCTTGAGTTTAATGTTTTTCGCGAAATTATGGATTGTATTAACGGAATATAAATCAATTTTTGTTCTGTCTGATACCCTGGGACTGACTAGGATATCAGGTTCCCCCGGTTCTTTTATGGATTGTAATATTGGAGTGTAAATCAATTTAACTCAGTGTGCATTAGACTCGGTCACTGGACGGTTACCTTGGAGTTTATTGTACTCGCGAAATTATGGATTGTATTAACAGAATATAAATCAATTTTTATTCTGTCTGATACCCTGGGACTGACTAGGATATCAGGTTCCCCCGGTTCTTTTCTTTAATATGCTCTAATATGAGATTTTTTAGGGATTTTGCAATATCTTTGATATATCGGCAATCTAATGAACAGGGAGGAATGTTGTAAAAGGGCATTTAATATGCCAATTCCCTCCTTATACCCTTGGCCAATAGGCCTGGGTAACATTCATGGACGCTGAGTACATATGTGTGACCAGGCGCCGGATATCTCACCAGCGCACTGGTACTATAAACACTATGTATGCATCTTGGATGCACGTACGCGTCCGTCCGTTGCCACCCTCTTGAGTCCAGGGTGTGCGACGTGTAGCAATGATCCGGTATGTCCAGCGCAGCAGGCCATTCTGAAACTTGAGCTGCGACTGTGAAGTTACCGTCTACTATCAGCCGGCAGCCTCGGGTTTCGGAATCACAAGTTACCACAAGACTCCGAGTTATACCCTGAGCTTCAGAGATATATTGAAGCTGAGCCAGAGTTATCTGTATCGAGTCGTAAAGTTAATATAAGGTTAGTGAACCATATTATTTCATATCATCCTCCATTGTTTCGTATAATTGTCTCCAAGTAAAAACGGTGGTTACTAATTCTGCCATACTTCATCCATCATCTAGTTTAAGATTACTATTATACAACGCCTAGTCGCCTACTAAGATTCTTGCAACCTCATCAGTCAATTCTTGATCACATGACATGCGCTAAAAGTACCACTGAACGGCATCATTCTCCAGCCGTGCAATTCCGTTTGATCCTTTCGCACCATTGCACTCTGACGTCACTAACGATGTACAAAGTATATTGTGAGCTAAGTGACGTCAGAGTGCAATGGTGCGAAAGGATCAAACGAAATTGCACTCCGCGTAACAATAAGCATAAAGCATGGTACGCCCATGGTGCGCGCATGGTTTGCTGCCTGCTTAATAATAGTGCGCGCTCGCTATCGGCAATTTCATCAATAAAAAACAAACAAAATCGCTGAGATTTAGGCTTAGAAAAAGTGTTCTTTAAACAAAAATTGTTTAAATCTCATTAACGTCAGAGGTGTTGTATAAAACAAATAGTGAATGGTCTTTATTCGTGCAATGGAACAATATTTTGCATTCGGTGAAAGATGAGATGCTCCATTCAACTCGGCTGCGCCTCGTTGAATAGACCGTCTCTTATCTTGTACCATTGCACTCGTGGCCATTCACTTTTTGTATAATATTAAGTGACCGTTTTACTTCAAAATGCACAATATTCAAGCCTGATAATTGGTTTCCCAATTTTTTTCCCCCCAATTTTTTTTTCCCAATTTTCTTACTCAAAAGTATATGTTTAATATTTTATTTGATAGCTAACATTATGTTGTACTTTCCGAATAAAATTTGTTCTTTTATATCAGGGAATAGTGGGTGTGTCTTGCCCTCTCAAAGCTAAACCAGAGAAAGCTTGTTTGCAGACAGAAGAGATAAGTAGGGGATGTGAATAGGAAAACTGAATTTATCAAATTATTAATTACATGTATACCGTGTGTAGTGGCTGTGAAGGGTGATACCATTTCCGTTCAGAGTTTGTTACCTTGTTATGCAGTCTTTCATGACAGAGCAACCAAAAATAAGTTACGGTATTCAGAATTTTGCACTGAAATATCAAAAACTGCCCCTCCCCCCTCTGAAAAAAAGGTGAATTTTTAGAGGCATTTTCCATGTATCTTTATCATCATCCATTCTCTTCTGTGTACCCCTGCCACAGGCAAATCACAGATCCCAGCAAAACCTGCCAGCGATGGAATGATCTGGAGAGAGAACTGCGAGAGGAAGAACTTGAGGAGAATGATGAGGATAAGGATCCTCTTGAGGATTCTGACCCAGAGGAGTGGGGTACAGATGATACCCCTTGGATCCAATGCTCCCCAAGAGAGAACTTCTACTCTATTAATCCTAGTGATCAAATTGTGAGTAGCCACATCGAGGGTTCAGTGACACAAAGACGTAAATCCATATTTTGCCAAAATGAGTATTTGATATCAAAATGTTCAGAAAAATGTGCCCTTTCCAGGAAACACAAAGACTTAACTCCACCCAACACCCCATTGAAGTCCATGGCTAGTGAAACATAGACTCAAATCCTTAAGGCCCAAGTGCTCAGTGACACATAAAGCACTTTTTCTCAAAATGGCCAAAATGGAGTTACGTCTTTGTGTCACTGACCCTCGATATGTACTTTTCTTCAATTTTTCAATTATTTTTAAGGCATAACAGTGAGGCTAACGTAGGTTTAGCTAAAGCTTGAATTTGTTCTTATATTTGATGTCCTTCTTTGGCCTTTTGATGGAGCATAGCAAACATATTATCTTTGCAGCAATATAAGGTACGGTTTGATTAGAGTTTCACGATTTGTTGGTATGGCATGCAAGGTACCCAGAGTTACTCGTGGTTTGCAGTGAATGAAGTTGCCTCATATTATCTCAATGAGAGTTGTTTGGAAGGTTGTGACAGCCCTGAAGTTACAGACTTACATGTAGAGTTTTCTTGCTAGCTCTCTGTATTTGCATTGTCTTTGGGAACAATGCACTTTGACCATAACACTTCTTTATAATAATAATAATAATAATAATAATAATACATGAGATTTATAAGGCGCCAAATCCACTTGACAATCAATGCTCAAGGCACAGCTTGTGCAAAAGATGAAATACATGATGAATATATACAAAAGTGCAATAGGAAAGGTACAGACATGAAAGGTAATCATGGTAATCAAATACATGTATAAGCTAAATTAAACAGATTTCTTAAGATTGTTATTGTGATGTGCAATCACTTCTTGATATCCTTTTGTTTCTTTTGTTTCACCTATCATAGAGTGCTAGTTCTGTAGCTGGTACTGAGAAACTGAAGGAACTCCTGAAACGGTTTGAGGCAGAAATCATCGAGCGAGGACCTCGTGTCAGAGCCAAGCAACCACAGCCAGAGGAGAAGAAACCAGAACTCCATTGGCACGTCCATTCTCGTAAGTTATGAAATCTGTCTTTAAAAAGAAAAATGAATTTGTACCAAATGTTACAGCCCATATGCCAGCCTACTGATGGAGTAAATTGTTTGTGAAATGTCGAATGTATTTATTTTAGTTTTTGAACTTCTTAGAAAGAACACCCTAATCTGTGTAATTTATATTTTTTCTCCATACCGTCCATGGCACCTGAATGTCCATTCTTGTAAAACTTGAAATCTCCCTCCCTACCCCATTCATAATGATAACAAATTCACAACGCATGTAGTACCACATAAGAGAGTCGGTGACTAAATGCATGAACTGGAAGCACAACCTACATGTATTGTATTGATTAGGGCTTGTTCTCACATCACATGGGAACAGCAGTGTGAGTGTGTATTGTGTTATTATTATTATTAGCAAAATTAATAAAAAACCTGATTTAAATCGGTTTCCTGATTTTTTCCAGATTTTTTGTTTCTTCCTGATTTTATCCAGATTTTCCAGATTTTTCCTTTATTTTCTCTATTCTTCCCTAATATTTCCCAATTTTTCGTACTCAAAGGGGGGGGGGGGGGAATGGGGTTAGATGCCATCCCCCCCCCCCCCCCCGAATCCTCTTCTTTTTTTTTTACTCCAGTCACGGTTGAGTGAAAAAAAAACTTGATATTGATCTTGATATTCCTATTTTTCCCAGATGGCCACCACTCAGCGAGCGAGAGTAGCGATAGTGAATCTGATTCAGACACCTCGTCAGGCGAGGAGGACAAAGATTATGATTTCCGCATCTCATGTCTAGAGAACAGAGCTAATCATCCATGGCGGCTGGCTGAGAATCTATGGTTCAATCAACCAGGAGAGGTTAGTTCTTAGGATATCCTTCTGTTATGCCTGTCTTCCTCATTCACTCTACGCCCTTTCTCACTCTATTGCTCTCTCTAAATATGTGTTGCTGTCTCTCTTTTCCATCTGTCTCTCTTATTTCTATCAGAGAATAGCGTTGAAAAGAGCCATACTAAAGCTTTTCGACTTGCACTCATCAGAGTAAAACGCAAGAATGAAACAGAAAGCCGAAATCGATCAATATAAACGGAAACTAAAAGGAACAAGGCGCGAATATAATGAGCGCCGATTGGCTGTCTAAGGTAACGGTTAATTAGGCTTATTGGCAGCCAGTTATACCGGGATAATCGCTAAAATAATATGGGCGTCCTAATAAACTCTTTCCGTCTGCATAGAAGCTAGCCTATAATCTAGGCGGAGTGCCGAGCTTTTTTCTTTGCTGCTAGACTAACCCTAAGCAGAACGTCTGATACGGCGAGACTACGAACCGTGAGTCGCGAAGCGGCTCACCGCCTATAATCACTGGTCTAGCTTTAGTCGTTGTTTTTATGCCTCCGTTACGAAGTAGCCGGAGGCATTATGTTTTCGGGTTGTCCGTCCGTCTGTACGTCCGTACGTCCGTCCGTCCGTCAGTACGTCCGTCCGTACGTCCCGTTCTCGTGATCGCGTTATCTGAAGAACCGATTGATGGATTCCTGCCAAACTTTGGTCATGTATGTATCTTGCAGAGCCGTGAACTGATTAGATTTTGGGGTCACGAGGTCAAAGGTCACAGGGCTCATGTGTGCAAAAACAGCTCGTGATCGCGTTATCTGAAGAACCGATTGATGGATTCCTGCCAAACTTTAGTCATGTCTTTATCTTGCAGAGCCGATGAACTGATTAGATTTTGGGGTCACGAGGTCAAAGGTCAAAGGTCACAGGGCTCATTATGTATGCAAAAACAGCTCGTGATCGCGTTATCTGAAGAACAGATTGATGGATTCCTGCCAAACTTTGGTCATGTATTTATCTTGCAGAGCCAATGAACTGATTAGATTTTGGGGTCACGAGGTCAAAGGTCACAGGGCCCATTATGTATGCAAAAACAGCTCGTGATCGCGTTATCTGAAGAACCGATTGATGGATTCCTGCCAAACTTTAGTCATGTATTTATCTTGCAGAGCCGATGAACTGATTAGATTTTGGGGTCACGAGGTCAAAGGTCAAAGGTCACAGGGCTCATTATGTATGCAAAAACAGCTCTTGATCACGTTATCTCAAGAACAGATTGATGGATTCCTGCCAAACTTTGGTCATGTATGTTACTTGCAGAGCCGATGAACTGATTAGATTTTGGGGTCATGAGGTCAAAGGTCACGCGGCTCATTATGTATGCAAAAATGGCTTGTGATCGCAATATCATTAGAACAGATTGATGGATTCCTGCCAAACTTTGGTCATATATGTTACTTGCAGAGCCAATAAACTGAGTAGATTCTTGGGTCATGAGGTCAAAGGTCATGGCTCATTATGTATGCAAAAATAGCTTGTAATCACGATATTTTGAGAACCTGTTAATGGATTACAAATGAACTTGAATTTGAAAAATTTCTTCTGTTTTGGTTGGTAAAATTGCTCTATGACGGAGGCATCATTTTCGACTGCGCGCAGTCGAATTCCATCTAGTTTTATTATCGACCATGAATCCGTGGCAGTTTTCGTACGAAAAACTGCCACGGATTCATGGTCGATAATAAAAAAACAACGACTAAAGCTAGACCAGTGATTATAGGCGGTGCGCGGCTCACGGTTCGTAGTCTCGCCGTATCAGACGTTGTGCTTAAGGTTAGTCTAGCAGCAAAGAAAGAATCTCGGCACTCCGCCTAGATTATAGGCTACATAGAAGCGGGTCAGTCAACTAAATGTGTGTTGCTTCGAGCATGCGCAGATGAGTATCTTTCTGTCTTTTCTCTTCACCTGTTGCTACCAAATTCTCTTTCCCTTTTTGTAATCCTCAGGGATGAATTGATGATACATGTTGTTTTTCACTCATACATTTTAATTCTTGTGTTCATGTCCATAGTTTTTAATGATGTCTTCTTGTCTACTACTGAAGAAAACAAAAAATCATGTTTTTGTTGTTGTTGTGCTTTAATTCTTGTATTAACTGTCTCTAATCCTAGATGAATGATGGTCCTCTGTGCAAATGTAGCATCAAACAGAAGAAGTCAGGCATCAGGCATAACATCTTCCCAGGAGAGAAACCTGTTCCAATCTGTGAGCAACATACCAACAATGCATCCAAACTACATCACTATAGAGTAACCATCTCACCTACTACAAACTTCCTTGTAAGTAATCTATCTCTTTCTTAATCTCTCTTTATTCATTCCGGTTGTACCCACAGAATACACCGTTGCATAAAGACGTTGTTGTATAACATTATACATGTGAGAGAGTCATGATATGAAAATTGTGTTTTAACGAAGGAAGACTTTGGTGAATGTTTATTATTTTGTACAGTTGGCTTCAAGATTGGGCAGTCAGGCCTTCTTGTGCAGGTTCCTAACTCTTAGACTTACGAATCCCAGTTCTGTCAAGTATATGTCGCATTTGAAAGTTCTCTTTGGACTGTTTGTACTTGTACCATTATATTTACATCAGGCTCATGTCACATGCATTTACGGTGTAAATCCAACACTCTAATTTGGGTTTTTATATTTCAGACCACGACTCAGACGGTAATTGTCTTTGACAAACGGGAATACATCTTTGAAGGATTCTCTCTCTTCTCACATCACTCTTTGGATGAAGTGCCCGAATGTAAGGTGGTCCGCTTTGGCCGGGAGTACACCCTTCACTTCTTCCCAGAGCCTATGCCTGAGGTATTCCTGAAATTCATCAGCTTCTTTTTGATAGAATCTAGCTGGTCTAAAGACCTCACAAATGGTCATGTTTTGTGTTTTGATTTCCAAGCAACTAGTATTAAATCTCTTTAGGTTCCCAGTAGTAACAGATGCAATCCTTTGTGAAAAAAAGTGAAAATTATAGCACAAGTTGTTTTTATGTGTGGTATACAAGTATCACACAGAAATTTTGTTGTTAAGCTTTTTAATTTAATGATTGTAGAGATTAACTTAGTCTTCATATGTTGACTTTTAGGGTCTAATATCTAATTTCTGTTTATTCTTCTAAATCCTTCAGCATTTTACGGTGAAAGGCTTGGATGTATTTGCAAGGTTCTTGTTTGAGGAAATCCTGGAACTTTGGGACTTTGATTTTAAAGGTGAGTGTCTATGAAACTCGGATGCATTATTATCATAATTACACATTGCACTAAATCCACTATTATCCAGTTCAATTTAGGTTTCAAGTGGTTTTTCAATAACAATCTATTAAAATGAAGGATTTTATTTAAATGGTTTCCCTGTTTTCTTCAAGATTTGAGGGATTAGGCAAATAAGTATAATGTGTTGGGCTGAACCAAATGCGAATCTGGATGGAGAATGAAAGAACAAGATTGTCAAATCCTGTGCATAAGACTACTGATCATTCCATAATTAGAATTATGAAAAAACTGTTGTTTTTTGTAGATTTTTGGATAACAGAGATACATTAACTGTGAGTTATAGTATGTGTCCGACTCTTAGTAGATGGTATTGAAGAAGAGGCCTTTGAGCCTCCTACCATTTTCTTTACCCTCTTGCTAATCCTAGATTTAGCTCATGCTGCAATCATAATTATAAACTTTTAGGTCAGTCAGGAATCCCATGACTTTTACAAGCCGATTGCCTGTCTGATTATCAACATATTTATGATTGGAAATCAAAATTTTTCGTTTTCCTAACGGTTTTTTATAACTCTACAGTCTATTGGGGAAAATGAATATGGTAAAACCGGTCTCTCAAAGACTTTTACTTTTTTGAGGCACTTCATGATCATTTTGAAGCACATTTTTTAAAGGGCTTCAATATTACACCATATCACAGACACTGATAACACGTAGAGCCATGCATCTCAGATATAACATTGTTAAACGATGCCTTTAATTTGCACAGGAAAAGAGAATGGATGCCACCACTTCCATTTCATGCCTCGCTTTGCCCGCCTCCTTCCCAACAACGGCAAGGAGATCCTCTCCATGCACCACGTGATCCAGTACCTGATCCGCAGTAATAAGCCCATCATAGATCCGGCCAAGCTGGACGATTGGCTGGCGGTCAGTGAGACCGCTTGGCAGAGATATGTGGATAAGCTTCAGCATATGATTGCCACACGCCCAGGGAAGGTGAACAAATATGAAATAAAGATTGTTGATTTGTGATTTTAGGTTTTCATCTTTTTTTATTTAGATGTTTTTTTGACAAGTATCTATATAGGCTTACGGTTGCACCATGTGAGAGAGAGGGGAGGATTGGGGAGTTCTGAAAAGGACTGTCTGTAATCTTTCGAGCCCCTCCTACCGCCCATCCTCTCCAGCGATAATTCTCTTTAGAACTATAAGCTCAAAGATAGATTACAGACAGTCCTTTTCAGAACTCCCCAATCCTCCCCTCTCTCTCACATGGTGCAACTGTAAGCCTACTGTTTATCTTCATCACCATGCAAGCCGATACTTACAGTGTATAAGCAGCCTAAGTATGTAAATGCACTGAGTAAATGGACACTTAATGAAAGGAATGTCATTTTCATTTGTTTGAGAATGAAATCAAAAGTCAGGTTTGTTTTCTTAAAACTGATCTTACCATAACAGAGTAGTTGATGAATAAATTTGAGTATATGCAGTTAACAACTAAATTATTCATACCCCTTGTAAATTTGATGTTTTTTGTGTTTTTCATAAGTTAAGAATGAAAGATGGACTGATTGAATTAGGCCTTTTACTGAATACTTTTAGATGTAAACTTTAAGATGTCACATCCTCAAGAAACATAAATCGGGATAAATCAATTTTTCGCAAACTTAACAAATTAAATAACTTGGTAATGGTATGTTTAGTTGTTAACTGTGTATACAATAATTGTTTTTCATGTCTTCTCTATAAACTACTCTGATATTTAGACAATTTTATGCACATGCATGAAGTAACAGCAAATAGATTTTGCTTGGTACATGTACATGTAGCTGGAATGCTCTTTTAGTAAGCATCTCAAGTGATTGATTACTTGACAATAATAATGATTGAATGTGGTGTAAATCATCCTTTTAATTTGTGGAGCTTTGGAAAGAACTTTCAGATGTTTACTATGTTCATTCATAAACCAGCGTTTTTAAAGATTTCTCAAATTTCATTACCTTTTTCTTCAGAAACCGTCATCGATACGCATTGATCAGCTTGACCGAGATCAGTTGAATCCAGAGAAGAAGACCTTTCCTGTCGTCGTTCATTTTGGTGTTCGTCCCGCCCAACTCTCTTACATTGGAGACCCTAAGTGAGTCTCTTTGTTTTTCTATGCTACAACAATCACAATATATACAGTCAACCCTGCTTTAGCGACCACCTGTTTAGAAAGACCACCTGTCTACAATGACCACATTTTTGTTTCCTTTGAAAATGGGTGCTCATTCAAACATGTACTAACAGAACCAGTACGTAAAGACCACCTACCTATAGAGACTACTTTTCTTGTCTACCTTGGGTGGTTTTTATAGACAGGTTTCACTGTATATACATGTATACAGGGCCAAAGGGAGATTCCCCCTTGGTACTATTGATAGCTCCCAAATCTCTCCAATTACAGATATATTTTCATTGTGAGGAAATTTAATGTGTTACAAATTGGAATAGAACTCCAAGGGTAAAATTGATATTTAAATGGTCAGCAGCAAAATGATGGAAGCATTTTAATTTATATCTTGTCCACTCTTCTGTCAAAATATGTAAGAAGAATAGAGCTAAAAAGTGGCAAACTTTTGTTTGTGCACTGTATTTGTTAGGATGGATAGAGCCAAAGAGACTTGCTCAGAATTTTTGTGAATTACAGATATTTACCATAAGAATTATGATACATTATAATAATCAAATTATCACATTGTCCCCTGAGAGAGAAAGGTTGATTGATACTATTAAATACTCTTCTGGGTCTTAGCAGACATTCTGAATTAGAATGTGTAAAATATAGGTTTATAGAATTAACCTCAAATGGAAACAGGTTGTATCTAAGAAATGTTAACTAATATAAAGAATACAAATTACAGTAAGATAAGGTGTTTAATCTTGTAGTATTCAGGCTTGTAATCCAATAAAGTGTACTACTATTCCTACTACTATTACAATTTGGTTTCCACCAGCTATCGTAAGCTGCTCAAGTCCTTCACCCGTTTGCGTCACCTCCTGCTGAACAAGCCCAGAGTGACCGAAGCAGATAAGGAGAAGCTGGCTGAGAAAGAGGCCAAACTTCAGAGAATCCGGGTCCAGGGGAGCAGGGTGCGAGAGGTCACCGCGGAGGTCAGCAGTGAACACATGCTAGCCACTGGTGTAGGAGTTGATATATGTCAGGTGGGTATCGTGACATTTTACTTGTTTACACACACCTATTATAGTGAATTTACAAGGAAATCAGTTGATAAGCAGCCAAAAAGAGAAACCTTGGTCTTTACCTCATTTGAACAATAACAGCATCATCAACAGCACCAACCACAACAACAATATTATGGCACGTGTCACATTTATGTCTCTATGCCTCCAAAGTGATTTGGCAATTATTGTAGATTCATCTGAGCTGCCATGGCTTATATTGTCATCACATTTCAGATTAAGGCGTTAAAACGTTGAAGCTATTGTATTTTTTAGATTATTGTTTTAAATTAGTGTAATTCTGAAATAAAGCTAAGATTGTGTAATAGTAAGATAAATTTAAGACATTTTCAACTTTGTAGCTACATTGGCAACTAAGAAGTTTTCAAGTTAGTAGCTACATTTTAAGATTGAAAATTGAAACTGCCATTTGAAATATGATAAGATTTTAATTTTATTTATACAAGTTGTCTTAGGTAATACTACACATCCTTAGTCAGATATGTTTTATGTAATATAATGTTTTATACAACACCTAAGTAGATCCCTGTCATTCGATTGGAGGATTGCTGGTCACATAATATTAAATAGATATACTATTGCATGAGCGTGCATTTTTGGTTATAGGCAGACTCCATAGGCCTACCTATCTTGCCTTGCTCGTACGTGTAATCGGGAAGGCCTGACTCCAACTTGAATTTATCTTTTATATAAGGAGCAAAGCATAATTTGTTGAAAGATTATTAAATCTACTTCGATGTTGTATAAAACAAATAATGAATGTTTTTCATTCATTCATTATTTGTGTATTCTTTTTCTCTGCAGCATGCCCTGATGCTTCCAGTTCTTGTCAATCATCTGCGCTACTTTGCCTGTCTCAACAGCCTCTATCAGGTCCTGGGCTATAAGTTCCAGGATCCCATGCTGCTAAGGGTGAGTCCAATGATTTGATGTGACATCACAGTACATTGTACGTCCTTGCGGGTAAGCCTGAGTCCGATGACCGGGTAATAATATATCTGTAAAGCGCTTAGGCACATTTCTTGGATCGATGTATTGAGCGCTATATAAACACAGAATATTATTAATATTATTATTGGTGTGGTTGTTCTTCTGTTTCAAATGCATTACAACTTTTCCAGGACTATACATTGCAAATGTTTTTCCTGAAATGATTCCAATATCTAAGGCCTAAACAAACTAATGTTGTATTGCCCTTTAGGTGCTAGAACCTCGGTCGGTTTTCTAAAAAAAAAAAACTTTTTGACCGTCGCCCCCCAAAAAATCAAAACCGAAGCCCTCTTTGCCAAGGTCAAAGCCATCATCCTGACTAAAGTACATGATACGACCTTACAGTGTATGTGTGTACTTTCGTTTTGAAAGAAGTCTATCCATCAGATATGATTACATATGGGGAATGGCCTTTATTGTCACCATCCGAAAGGCGTGACTCAGTTTCAAACCATTCTTAGGCGAAGACAGAGAGCAGACTATGCAAGTGAACATACCACTAGACTAACTCACATCTCTCTGAGTTATTGTTATTCTTTTTCAAATGCATCGCCACTTTGGCAGCACTATACGTTGCAAATATTTTTCCTGAAATGATTCCAATATTTAGCCTGCTGCTACTATCCATAATCCCACAACTCTCAGCTGAGTAGCATACTATTAATAAGCATAGCAAGCTGAGGAAATCTAAATACCGGTACATAATGCCAGGGGCCCATCTTATAAAGAGTTGATATTAATTGCAACTTATTTGTGATTGATATCAACTGCAACTATGTGCATAAGAGATTGGGGACTGCAAAGTTGCGATTGATTGGAGGACTTGCGATTGATTTGGATCAATCGCAACTCTTTATAAGACGGGGGCCCTGATCTGTGCTGTTTTTGTGTGTATTTGAGTTCTCCTAATCTAACCATATCTTATCTTGCTGGTCAACACAAAATACTTGTAAAATTTTGTTGGTTACATTATCACTTTGATTACCTATCATTCTGGTGTGAGGCACCTACCGGTACTGTCTTTATAACTTACTTACTAACATACTTACTGCCTATTATGTCTTCCTAGAATAGAGGGCAGGACTGTCTTTATAACAGACTAAGAAAATGTTTTGATAAGTCCTCCTTCTTCTTGATTTCTGTTATAGTTTGCAATGACACATCCGTCTTACAAGCTGTACTTTGGAACCACACCAGACCACGTGCGGAACTCTCTTTACAACTGTGGGATCCGCTGTAGACAGGATCATACAGAACACAAGAAGGTGCTTGCCAAGGAAAGAAAGAAAGGTAAATATACCTGACAAAGTAATCAGACTTATTATTGATATGGTATTATTATAGCATTAATATATAGTATTATATAATTAATATGATATGGTATTATTATAGTATATGAATATATAGTTTCATATTATTAATATGATATGGTACATGTATTATTATAGTATTAATGTATAGTATTATGATATTAATATGATAGTACTAATTATAATAATTGTGGAGCGCTAGGAGTGTCAAGTTTGACAGACATGTGTGCTATACAAGAATCTACTATTATTATAATTATCTGTAATTATTGATACTAGGAATCCATACTCATGTTTTCACAGCATTGTAAGTGCAATAATTTGTTTTCTGAATGTTGTGCTCTCATCGTAATTGCCAATTCAAACGATTTTATTGTACAAAGTATTTGATATATATGGCAACTTTGTTAATTTGTTTTTACCTTAAAAGGTATGGTTGCAGTAAATAAATGATTTTTTTTCCTTTAAATATCATGAAAATGGTAGACATGTAGACTACATACATACTTTAATGCTGCAGTGGTGTGAACATTATAAGGGAAAAAATAAAAAAATAAAGTTTAATATTTAGGAGTCAAATGGCATTGGGCAATTGACTGCAGCCTATTGCAAGTCTGGCACATCTTAAATTCACAACTCACACATGTACATGTACTATGCAGTTGGACAAGTTCAAATAAAACTGTATATTTCTTCCAGGAATTAATCAGCTGTATCGCATTATGTCCTTGATGGCTTCCAATGATGAGCTACCATCCCACATCAAGAATTATGAGCGTCTTGAGTTCCTAGGGGATGCTGTGATTGAGTTCATATCCAGCACCCACCTCTATCACCTATTCCCAGACCTCGAAGAAGGTGGTCTAGCCACCTACCGTATGGCTCTGGTCCAGAACCAACATCTCTCAGTCCTAGCAAAGGTAGGTTGATGATTGTGGTGGTGGTGGTGGTGGTGGTGGTGGTGGTGGTGGTGGTGGTGGTGGTGGTGGTGGTGGTGGTGGTGGTGGTGGTGGTGGTGGTGGTGGTGGTGGTGGTGGTGGTGGTGGTGGTGGTGGTGGTGGTGGTGGTGGTGGTGGTGGTGGTGGTGGTGGTGGTGGTGGTGGTGGTGATGGTCATGGTGATGGTCATGGTGATGGTGATGGTGATGGTGATGGTGGTGGTGGTGATGATGGTGGTGGTGGTGATGATGACGATAGTGGTGATCATGATAGTGGTGGTGGTGATAGTGATGGTGGCGATGATGATGATGGTAATGATGGTGGTGGTGGTGAGGGTGGTGGTGGTGATGATGATGATGATAACGATGATGATGATGGTGATGATAATGATGATGATGAATGATGATGATGATGGATGATGATTATAGTAGTGGTGACGATGTTGATAGGGTTTGAACATGTACATGTATGGTTAATCAGTTTAGATTGCATATAGCAAACAATACTCATTTACTCTATTTCAGAAACTTGAGCTTGACAAGTACATGCTCTATGCACACGGGCCTGACCTTTGCCGACCTTACGACCTTCGACATGCCATGGCCAACTGCTTGGAGGCAGTCATGGGAGCAATATATCTGGAGGCGGGGCTGGATCTATGTCGGAAGATCTTTGGCAAACTGCTCTTTGAGGAAGAATATCTTCAAACTATCTGGCTTAATCATCCTAAGGACCCTCTGCAGGTTAGCACTTGAGTGATCTCTATAAAATCTGTTAATATGGTGTGAATTATAATTTGTATGGATGTATGGGGGAAGGTTTATTATATCTGAGGTTTATATATAGTGTAGCTCTACAAGAAATCACAAAGTTGACATTCGTTTGGAAGATTTGTCACACCGACTTTTATTTATAGGTTTATATTGTTCAGCAGAATCATGCATTTTGAATTATAATGGAACAATAACTCTGTGCACCTAGAGAGTACATTACCACAGACACTGCAACCATGCCTCCTTCCCTGATACAGTGCACAAGCATTTTAGGAATTTTGTTTTACTAGGTTCTCTCTTACTTGTACTTCACCTTGGTCGAGAATGGAGATTGATGTCTTGCCAATCATCACTATAAGATGGGAAGAAGAATCCCTGCAATCTGATTGGTCAATTACCATGTAATTATTTTTACTGGATGCACGCGATATCGGTGATCGATACCATCGATATCCTTTTTTTTTTAAATAATTCTCTTCTCTTTTTTCTTTAATAATTTTTTTTTAATATAATTTTTTTATGATTTTTTTATAATTTTTTTTTGTGATACCAGTAATTATTTGTTTTTCGTGTTTTTTGATAATTATAATCTGTTTTTTTTTTTTTTTAATTTCATAACAAGTTAAAAATCATGCGTACGGTAAAAAACATTACCGGATGCATGATTTTGCAATGCATCCGGTAAATCTGTAAAATAACAACATTTTGTATTTTTGACAATTTTGGGGGCCCCATCTTATAAAACAGATGATGCACAGGTTTAATTTGTGGGTCGGTGGAATTGTGCGCACGCGGTACCTTTGAATTTGGTCTAAAACCATTCAAAGGTACCTTGTGCACACAATCCCTACTGATGCACTCAAACCTGTGCATCATTTGTATACTGTAATTATGGCTAGAATTCCATCAGTGTACCAGTTGTTTCAGTTTTTATGCTCTTCTCCTCCTCTTATTTCACCTATTCCAGGCTGATTTTCCTGAAACAGACAGGCACTTGATCAAGAATTCAGAAGTGCTTCAGGTGAGAAAGATTCCCCTCTATTTTTTTGTTTTTAATTCAAAATAGAAGACTGAAGCCTTGTTCACATATAAAATAGTAAAGTTAAGTACATCCACGTCTTGTCTGTCATACAAATTATTTAATTGGATTGCGACAAGTTTTGTTACAACATGGCATAGATTATCATATTTATGCAGACGATATTCAACTTATGATTTCCTTCAATTCAGATCAAGCCGCTGCAGAACGAGCCGTTCATCGCCTTGAATCTTGCATGGCTGATGCTCATGATTGGATGCTCGCACGTTCCTTGAAATTAAATCTAGACAAATGTAAATTCCTTATATTTGGTTCCAAAGTACAGCTTAGTAAAGTTAATATCAATTGCATTTCATTTTCTGGCCACATAATTCACTTGTCACAAACGTGTCGCAATCTCGGTGTTATGTTTGACTCACATATGACAATGTCTGACCAAGTTTCTAATATTTGTAGATCAGTAAGGTACCAATTGCGTAATATCGGTTTTATTCGTAAATATTTGTCCAAGTCTGCCACCGAAAAATTAGTTCATGCTCTGATTTCCTCCCGTCTTGATTTTGGCAATGCCCTCCTAATCAATCTACCCCAGAATCTTCTGTCCAAACTCCAGAAGCTTCAAAACGCTGCAGCTCGTATTGTTTCTCTGACCTCCAAGCGTACCCACATTTCCCCAGTTTTGCAGTCGCTACACTGGCTCCCAGTAAAAGATTGCATTGTTTTCAAAATTTTGTTGCTTACCTTTCATTGCGTTCACGGCTCTGCTCCTCAATACCTTATCTCTCTAATCCAAAACGACACTCCTGCAAGACCTCTACGCTCATCCACTTCCAATTTTCTTGTGACCCCCAAAATTACCAAAACGTGGGGGGAAAGATCATTTGCATACTCTAGTCCTAAATTATGGAATGGCCTTCCTGAAGACATCAGAAAATGTTTATCTTCTGATTCTTTCAAAACTCATCTCAAAACATTCCTTTTCAAGTCTTGATCGTTTTTCCTGTTTTACACGCGCCTTGAGCACTCCACAGAGTGGATTTGGCGCGATATAAGTCACATTATTATTATTATTATTTATTTACTGAAAATAATTAAAGAGCAATCAAACCCTTGTATTAACTTTATTTGTATGAAAGCAGAAGTTTGAAATAAATCAGACCAATAATAAGAAAATTATGAATGTTTGAAATATGAGATCACTCAGTCTATGCGAAGCTGAAATTGGCAGTTTGGTCATTGGTTTGCGGCTTGGTCGTGTATAACTCTCCTGTTTTTTGTGTACAAAAATATCATTAATTTCTGTTTCTTTCCTAAGTGCCTTCTCCCTTGGGGCAGTACTCAAAATATATTATAGGTAGCATATTATAGGTCCTCTAAAGAGAATAGACCCCCCTGAGTCATACATTTTTGAAAAATTGAAATTTCAATCATTTTGAGTGTTGGAACAAATGGGGAAGTTGTCCACCATTATATCCAAGAAACATCACCGATTCAGCCAATTTGAAGAGCCCATATCTGTAGTGATCACAACTTTAAAAAATTCATAACTTTCTGTCCAATTTCATTCAAAATTTCACCAGATTTTTCTGCTTTCCTCTATAAGAGTAGTTTGCTATCATGGTTGGATTTTTCCTTTAATAAGCTGTATTTATTTCTCAATTTATTCAATTTTTTCAGAAACTGACAGTATTTGAAGGGGACACAGGGATGCGCTTCACGCACATTCGACTTCTCGCCAGAGCGTTCACCCAGAGGACTGTGGGATATACCAATTTGACCATGTAAGTATACTTTCACGTACACAGGTTTTTTAGTGGTTCTGTCAAGACTTTGAGGTCCAAGACTGAGATCTTGAGCCTCAAGACCGAGATCTTGAGGTCCAAGACCGAGATCTTGAGGTCCAAGACCGAGATCTTGAGCCTCAAGACCAAGATCTTGAGGTCCAAGACCAAGATCTTGAGCCTCATGACCGAGATCTTGAGGTCCAAGACCGAGATCTCGAGCCTCAAGACCGAGATCTTGAGCCTCAAGACCGAGATCTTAGCCTCAAGACCGAGATCTTAGCCTCAAGACCAAGATCTTGAGCCTCAAGACCAAGATTTTGAGGTCCAAGACCAAGATGGAGACCGAGACCCTTTAAAAACGTGTCTCGATATCTACAACACTGGTACCTACTACATTAATTGACTGTCTCTGAGAAATTTGATCTATTTTCATTTACATATGTAGAGAGATGAATGTTCATTAAATATTTTGTATAGATGAAAATATATCTCTGAATATCCACTCTTGTAACTCTTGTGAGAAGTTTACATCTTAGGCCATTGTCATTGATAAACATTTCAACTGCTTTTAATGTTAGATAGTAAATTCAAATCTGAAATATGGCAATTCTTACCGTTATTGTGTAATAAAAAGTGATTATATCCTACAGAGAATTTGTATAAAGCAATATGGCTTCTTTCTGTCTTTTCTCCCTCTCTCTCTCTCTCTCTCTCTCTCCCTCTCCCTCTCTCTCTCTCAGGGGTTCCAACCAGAGACTTGAGTTCCTGGGAGATTCTGTGTTACAGCTTGTTGTCTCCTCATACCTCTACAAGCATTTCCCCAATCATCATGAAGGACACTTATCGGTAAGATATGGATCTCCTATTCTCCTTCTTTTGACCTGAAAGCAATCTGAATTTATTCAGTGCTTGAATGAGTGACTCTAAATGCATGGCTTGTATGGACAACTCATTATTTGATTGTTTCAAAAGTTTTTCAGATCAATGTCATAATGTTTTTGCCTGTTTCAAGGAGGCCATGTTATTTTAGTGCCCTCTCTTTGCCAGGGAGGGATGGACCGACCCCCCCCCCCCCCAGCTCCTTTGATTAGGCAACTAGATATTGGCGCTTTATACATACCAGGGGGTGTTTCACAAAGATCCTAAGTGGAACTTATCTCTAAGTTGGACTTATCTCTAAGTTGGACTTAACAATTATGGAAGGCTGTTAGTATCTACAAAAATGTTTTGTAAAAGTTATTTTAAAAGGCATGAAATGTTAATTCAAATCATTCATAATTTCTATTATCAAGGAGATTTCATGATCTTGATGTGGAATTCATAAAAAGTCATGAATATTTGAATTTTCACCTTTGAATGTATTTTATTTTAGGGCTACACATGGCTCTCCATAATTTTTAAGTCCTACTTGGAGTTAAGGTAGACTTTAATAGGATCTTTGTGAAACACCCCCCTGGATTGGATTGGATGTATAGTCACAATCAAATCTAATATCAGAACTTTCAACTTTCCTATGTACATGAAGCCTTGGCTTTATTCTCTTTAGTACTAAAAAAAATATTTAGAACTTCTTTCTTATATATTAATCTCATTTCTGATGATTATCTAATGCAAAAGGACATAGTAAAATCTTGTAATAAAATACTGGTCTTATCTTCCATCCGCTCACTTTAATAGCTCTTGAGGAGTTCTCTGGTCAACAACAAGACCCAGTCCATCATAGCCCAGGACCTGGGACTCGTTGAGTACATCATAGAGCCGAAGACCAGGTCCAGGAATGAAAACAACATTCCTATGAAGATCATGGCTGATCTTGTAGAAGGTGAGAAATAAGTAGAGATTGAAGTTTAAGAACAAAAATGAACATTTATGTATTGATCAACATTTTGGATGCAGGGATGTGATTATGAAATAATAATTATAATAATAATAATTGTAACTTACATAGGGAAAAAATCAACTCTATGGAGTGCTCAAGGCGATATATTGAAATATATATAAACAGATATTTTAAATTTAATTAGACATTGTCAAACATGACACTGAGATTGCGACAAGTGTGTGCCAAATTAACCATGTGGCAAGAAATGAAAATGTTTGAGAATATTATGTGTTTATTTTGTCCTCTTTCTCTATTCATCTCAGCCCTGATTGGTGCTATGTATGTAGACCATGGACTGGAAGTTGTTTCTACATTTTGCAGTGTCGTCTTCTATCCCAGACTGAAGGTAATTATCTATACATATCCTGTCCTTCTTGCTCTTTGTCAGTGTGTTTCTCATTACTGCTTTTGTTGTTTCCGTTATTGTCCTCTTTTCCTCATCCCATATTTAGTCTCCTCTATTTCTCCCACCCCCTCTCCACCATGGCAGAAGGGTCCATTTTTAATTCCCAGTGTGTGTTTCTCAACTCTCTCACCTCTATAATGCTACTTTTTCTTGATATCTAAAGCAAAACACTATTATTTATGCCGTAAATTAAAAGTGAGACGTTTGTTTGGTTATTTATTGAAATTCTTGTAGTGGAAAATCCTAGGCGAGATCCTTGAATATCCTTGTATTTTAAGTAGCAAATACCAAAGATTGTAGTGAAAGGAAGGAAGCATGGTGGAGTAATTTTCAATCTGTTCATCTTTATCCCTGTCAGGACTTCATCCAGACACAGCACTGGAACGATGCAAAGTCCCAGCTCCAGCAGTGCTGCCTGACTCTACGGGTGGAAGGTCAAGAACCGGACGTTCCAAACTATAAGGTCATTGGCCAGAGTGGGCCAACAAATTCACGCCAGTACTCTGTGGCTGTATACTTCAAATCCAAGCGAATGTCGACAGGGACAGCCTCAAATATCCGGGATGCCGAGATGGAGGCAGCGAAGAACGCCTTGAGGAAGGGAAACTTCCCGCATCTCTGGTTCCAGCGAAAGTGTGTGATGTTGCGTAAGCAGAGGGAGGCCATGAGAGAGGAGGAGAAGATGAAGGAAGGCGAGGAAAGAAGGGGCAAGGGAGAGGAGAAAGAAGGAGAGAATGGAGTGAAGAGAGGGGGTAGTGATTCGAGGGGCAGGAGGGACGATGCAAGGATGGATTCCTCAAGAGGGGAAGGAAGGAGAGATGAAAGGAGGAGGGATGAAGGAAGAAGAGATGATGGAAGGAGAGAAGAAGGAAGAAGAGATGAAAGGAGACGGGAAGATAGGAGAGATGAAAGAAGGAAAGAAGAGGGAAAGAGAGATGACAAAAGAAGAGAAGAAAGAAGTAGAGATGAAGGTAGGATGGGGGAAAGAAGAGATAGGAGAGATGAAGGAAAGAGAGATGAAAGAAGAGATGATGGAAGGAGAGATGAAAAAAATAGAGATGAAAGAAAGAGAGATGAAGGAAGGAGAGATGAAAGGAGAAGGGATGACAAGAGAGATGGGGAAGGTAGACTCGGGCATGAGAGAGATCGCACTCACTCTTCAAGAGATGACAAAAACAGAGATGAAGAGAGGAGTAGAAATGATCAGGAAAAGAAAGAAGATGCAAGGGAGAAGGGAGGACTTCCAAATGAACCAACAGGCAGAAGGAGAGATGAGATTAGTCAAGAGAGAAGAAAAGAGGGAGACAAATCTAAAAGAGAAGAGGGTAACAATCCTAGAAGAGAAAGTCAATCGAATACAACCTTGAATGAAGGAGTAAGAAATGAAGAAAGCAAAGATTGTAGATGATAAAAGAGGGTAAAAGGTACCATAAGTCCAGGGGGGTGTTTCATAAAGCTGTTCGTAAAGTTACGCATGACTTTACGAATGACTTATATATGAAAAGCTAAATGGGATGCTCAATCATTTTTAACTGCATCAACTAAAGTTGAACTGTGCAGATGTAGATTAACATTCTTATCATAACAAACATTTTTAATGCAAAGTATATTTGTTTGCCATAATTTAATCGAGGTTATTGGAAATATAGTCACACTTTGGCAAAACATCAGGAAAATCTTTGGGCATCCTATCTGGCACCTCATATTCATGTTGTTCGTAAATAATAATAATAGTTCAGTTCTTGTATAGCGCATAATACGTTATGAAAATAACATCTCTATGCGCTTCCAAAGAGCTTGGGACTTTATTACTCTAGCTTTAGCTCCGGCAGCCTTATCAGCGCACAGTGCATTTCAAGGAATAACCCTACCAGGTACCCATTTACCTCACCTGGGTTGAGTGTGGCAAATGTAGATCAATGTCTTGCCAAAGGACATTAGTGCCGCGGCGGGACTTTACGAACAGCTTCATGAAACACCCACCAGTACTTTGAATGAAAAGTTCAAAGAGATTTTAAAAGGTGTGAAATGATTGTGTCTTAAATAGGAAGAAACAGGACTATTTTCGAATGTTGTTTGCCTAAGATGTGCAAAAAATCATGGACATTAAAACTTATTTGTAATTGGAAGACAAGAGAGAAGGATTGAATTATTTTTTACATTTATTTAAAAGTGATGCAGCTCTAAATTTCCTGAATTTCATTTTATGTTCAAGGAATAAGGTCAAAATATTACCCTCCTGGGCCCCGTTGCATAAAACGTACCATCAATGGTAAGTGTTGTGCAACGGGCCCTAAGGTAAGACTGGACTACCTTCCATTAATTTTGTCTTTTATCAACCAACTGAGAAGTTTAATCACCATTCAACTTGGTCATCTTAAATATTTATGACTGCTCTCTTAGCCTCTCTTAGATTCTGATTTCTTGTGAATGTATTGTGTACTATTTGTTGCATAGCTTTTTCAGTACTGCAAATGCAAATGTGATAAGAATATTATTTGGGGGAACATATAATATAGAAAACTCAAATATTTGCAACAATATATGCCAGTTTAAATGCTTTGAATTGCAGCTCAAACATGCCTTGCATTTTTATGTACCTGTATTTTTTGTGCCTGTCAGTAATATGTAAATTGCATTCTTCGCAATTGACATGTGCAATAATCATTTTCTCCACTTTTTTTCTAAACTGGTGCAAAATCCTAGAAGTACTACAAGTATGCAAGATTTGGACCTCCTTAAATAACACATTCAAAGCTCAGCTGTGGTATAGCTGTGCATACAAACCAGCTAGATTTCATATCACAAAGCTAGAATGAATGAAAAGTTGTGAAGTGTTAAGAAAATATACATGGACAGTATTAATTGTAAACTTTCAAAACTACCATATTTACATGTACTTAAGATTATTTTGTAATGTCTCTACTTTTGTCAAGTAAACAAGTCATGTACGAGAGAGACTTTGATGTATGAAAGTTGGACTCAAGTCTTTTTTTGCAAGATAAATAAACAAAACCAGCCAGGTTATGCAAGTTTCTTTTGTTTGTTTTTATTATACATACTAAAGCGTGAATACTGATCAGTAATAATTTCTCTCATGTGAACAGTGATGCAAGAGCACATGACAGAGAGAGAAAGAGGGGAAAGGGGGAGAGAGAGAGAGAGAGGGAAAGAAGGAGGGGAGAGAGAGAAAGGGGGGGGGGGAGGAGTGATATTTGCATAGTACCTATAAGTTTTAATAACAAGATTGCAGAGAACAGTTGTACATGTATTAATTACAATTTCTAGGAAGATGCATTTTTGATAAAAAATATTATTTTCAGCTTATATTTTGAAAGAAGATGATGATTACAAAACCATCAACCATGAACCAGATTCTGAGAAATTACTGAAATACATGTACACAGAAATTGAAGAAAACACATTCTTAAATGATCTCTCTTTGGCAAACATGGTAAATATATAGAGAAAAAATATATCATTTATAACACCCAAAGCAATAGTACCAGAAGAGGAAAAAAGCTGATCAGTATTGGAATATAGAATACCATCTATGCACTCTCATGAGGTAAAATGTTTTTTAGCGCAAGCTATAAAATACATGTATCTACTACCTATAGTATATGATAATTTGTAGTGTATCTAATAAACATTTTTTTCTTCTATTTATTGTGATCACCTACACATAATCATAGTATTTCAAGCATTAATAGTACTGTTAAATCTAATCATCATCGTGCATTTGGCATATATACATGTATTTTCACATATTTTGCAGATATAATTCTTTCACCATCCAACGGTCTTCAAAATTTGGGTTTTACTTGGCAACACTGACTGTCATCTGGTACCCTATACCAGTGTTTATCCTACTTTGAGGCAGAGTGGCAAGGAAAACTCCTCATGAAATTAATACTATCATGTTTGAGTAATTCTCTGCAAGTGACGACCAAACAACTAATTTGGCAAATACGGTACAATAAATGTCCAGGTTGGCCAGCTGGCAACCTACATGTAAATAAAACAGACTTTTTGAAAGAATACACTACAGTTATTCTAAATGTTCAAACAGTGACAAAGCCCAATACACAACAGCATTACAGGTAGAAGTTATACTATTGTGTTGAATACATTCCTCCACAATGAAAGCTTTGGCAATTAAATCTTTGATGTGTGTATTTTTAAACCAATAAGAATATACAACTGTATAACAATAACAACCTCCCAAGTCGTTCTTGTCATTCGTAAGGCCGAACCTATATCTTTACTCTTTTTTAAAGGTTCTTCAAGGCAAGATTATATATACTTAGCCTCAACTAACTTGGCTAAGGTCATAGATAAGTTGACCTATGTGCATTTATAAAGGTCAAAGACCACTTGAAATGGCTTGAATTACGGTCCAATTTACAAGATATTTGCTATTACGTCTTGCATTGAGAATTTCCAGTTCTTTTTTGGTCACATCATTAATAAAGTGCAAATTCACTCCGGCGCATAACAAAATTACTTTAGGGTCAGCCTCAGACTTTCAAGACACTCTGCTCTTCTTTGGAGATGGCTCCTCTTCCTTCGCCGTCACTCCATCTCCCAGTCTCTTCTTCGTCTCTTCCTCCACTTCTTCCTTTTCTTTCTTGACAAACCATTTCATCAATGGTCCAGCCGTTTTCTTCTTGCTGGGCTCTTCCTTCTTCGCGCTTCCTTCCTCTGCCTTGACAGTCTTGCTCTTCCTGTCTGGTGTCTTACTCCCTTTGGCCAGCCATGATGACATGAATTGGCTGCTCTTGCTCTCGGCCTTTGGCTTTTCAGGTTTCCTGCAGGAAAGAAAAGCAGCAAAAATGTAATTGCTACTCTGTAAAAGACTTTTCAGTAAATCGTGCTACATGTAGGTTCTTTCACCCATCCCTTGTCCTTCGAAAGTAAATTAGCATTCCTTTCGGTGATGACCTAGGTATTTAAAACACATCTCCTGATAATACAACACATAATTCTGGAAAAAAAAGACCAGTGTTTGAAATCTTGTCTTGTGAAATCGCATTTTAGATATATGCATGTAAACTTGATGGAACCCTCAGGTTTGAAGGATCATATCAAAAGTAACATGGACCTGTTATGCTATATCTCCCAATTCCTTTGATTGTATACTTGGGAGTAAATTGGGAGTCATTCTTAATCTACTACTGGGGTCATTTGCCCCTTGATATACATATACAAGCCCTGTGCAGCTAAGAAATTCAGAGAATTTACCCCAGTTCAATGGGCTTGATGCAGTCTGGTTCCTTGTAACGAACGTTACCCACAGCTTTCGTGACAGGATGCCAGGCCAGACAGCTTCTAGCACTAACCAGGGACACTGCCTGCATGGTCGGTTGGAGTAGGATGAGAAAGTGAAGAGGGCACATGGAAGAAAAGGCACTTGCTATAGTTATATACAATCTCCAAACACCTCATATATGACATAAAATATGATTTTGACTCGCAAGCAACAAGCATTGTGTAATCAGTAATCCCATGTTTTGATGCTAATCTCCACTTTAGGCATGAGATTTTATCACTACAATCTAAGTTATAACAGTCACCATCACCATCATCATCAATATCATCATCATCACCATCGTTTTCATCATCACCATCATCATCATCGCGATCATCATCAACATCATCGTTTTCATCATCATCACCATCATCATTGTCATCATCATCATCATCATCACCTTCATCTTCATCATCATCATCATCATCATCATCATCATCATCATCATCAACATACCGGTAACCACAACCACCACCACCACCACCCTCATCATTACCTTTTTATTAGACTCCACTGTGCCATAGTCGAGCCATGATTTTATCTCTTCATCCCCTTCCAAGACGGCTGGCATTCTATGATGAAGCCAAGACAAGCTTTCGTTGGATTCCACAGTGATCACTGTGTATGTGTACAGAGGATCACCACCCTAAAACACAAGAAGACAGTCAAATCAGTTTTTAAAGGCATCGTTTAACAATGTTAAATCTGAGATGCACGGTCCTACGTGGTATTAGTGTCTGTGATATGGTATATTATTAACCGTATCAGACATCTGAGCGGGTCAATTTTTAAATGTTATTGCCCTCAAAGGTTTGATGGATAAACCAACAAAATTACAATAAATTAGTCCGCTCAGAAAAGTCAATGGGATTTTGTGTGTAATTTGGCGGGCAATATAGGTTATACAGTAAACCAATGCGCAAATATTTTAGCCCGCTCAGAAGAGTCAATGGGATTTGTGTGTAATTTGGCGGGCAATATAGGTTATACAGTAAACCAATGCGCAAATATTTTAGCCCGCTCAGAAGAGTCAATGGGATTTGTGTGTAATTTGGCGGGTGATATAGGTTATACAGTAAACCAATGGACAAATATTTTAGCCCGCTCAGAAAAGTCAATGGCAAAATGCGTGTTAAACTATTGAGCAATAATGTAGATCCAGTTGTAATTTACATCGCGCATCAGCTACTGTAATTTACATCGCGCATCGCGTATAAGAAAATGCGCACTTTGCGCCAACTCCATTGTGACGTAACAATCACACCCTAGGCAAACTGTTTGCAGTGTATTGAAAATCTGTCAAACACTGGATGAACAGTGCTGGTTTGACAATGTTTTTGCAACTTCTAATGTTAGGAAACCCTGTGTAGCCTACATAATTTAAGAGTATAAGATAGTAAGAGTTTCTTGTTTGCTCTAGATGTCTGATGTGGTTAATAATAGTAATATTGACTGCCTAATTCAGGGCAATACGACTTGTCATATATCACCCTCACCTTTGGTTCGGGCGATATATGTCGTATTGCCCAGAAGGCAGTCAATATTACTTAAATATTAAAGCCCTACAAAATAATTGTGCTTCAAAATGATCAAAAAGTGCCTCAAAAAAGTAAAATCTTTGAGTGACCGGTTTTACCATACTCGTTTTCCCCAATGGACTGTAGTGTAATATGAAAACCGTTTGGCAAACAGTTTTCAAAATTTGTAATTCCAATCATAAATATCTTGATAATCAGACAGACGATTGGCTTGTACAAGTCATGGGGTTCCTGACTGACCTAAAGGTTTATAATTACCATTGCAGCATGAGCTAAATCGAGGATTTTGTTTCAGAATCTGAGACAAAGTTACCGCATCCCTTTAATCATAACACCAAAAAATTGAAAATTAGATAAACCCTTATAACAATGTTTGCAAACCATACCAGTCAGTCAAAAATAATTGGTGAAAGTAAAACCGAGACAATCAAGCTCTATATAAACACACATTACATCTTTTGTTGCCCAAAATGTATGTCGTGCCAAATTAATAGATTGATGGTAAAAGTATCTTATTTTAGGTCCTGAGGCTATATGTAAATCAATCAAAAGTGATATAAATTGAAGAAGATGAGGAGAACTTTACAGTCTTTTGGGGCCACTCAGTATTTCTAAAATGACTTAGAAAACAAAGAAATGAAGAGATTGTTATTTAAGCAATTTAGGAAAATGCAAAGGTGATGCATGCAAACATTCTCATTTTTTACTTGTAGAACTATTGAGCAACACATTCAAATCACTAAAATGACTTAGAGAACAAAGAAATGGAGAGGTTGTTATTCAAGCAATTTAGGAAAATTCAAAGGTGATACATGCAAACATTCTCATTTTTACTTCAAGAACTATTGAGCAGCACATTCAAATCACTGAACAATAGCACTTAACCTGAGAACAATCATCTTATTGAACTCATCTCAAATGTTCAATAATACTCACATCTGGTGATTGCCAGCAATCAAACAAGCCTGCCATGGTCAGCAGCTTGTGACCTGTCCACCCTGGGTCACTCTCGCTGACCTCCGAGGGTTCTTCCACGACCTCTAGGTCAGTGCTCTCCTCCATCATGTCTTCACTGGAATGGATGGTGAGATCTACTAGAGGATGCTCCTGGGCTAAGTAGATGAAGTAGGGCTGCTTCTGTTTGTTAGCATCAGTCTTCCACTCGTAAAACCTGCATTAGTTACAGTGACAATGATGTGAACATTTTAATTGTGACAGGTCACAAAAAGTCAATATCAAACAGATATTGTAAAGCAGTGTGAGCCTTCCAAAAGGAAAACCAACCTTTGTACTTTGTGTGAAAGCAGAAAAATAAGAAAAACAGAATGCGAAAGTTTGAAATATGTATGAGACAAATGATAAGAAACTTATGAATGTTTGATGATGGAGATAACTCAATCTAATCAAGTCTTAAACTGGCAATGAGTGATTTCAAGTTGGGTGCTTAGGGCAGGTTTTAGTGTTTAATAAACACTCACACCAGCCCTTAACACCGAAATGGAAATCAACTGGTGTTAAGGTTTTGACCTCTGAATATTGTCCACTTCCGGCAGCTAGTGTTATTGAGAGAGAGTGGATGATTTCATTCATTTCCTTTACAAAGACCATTAGGAGAGGAATGTGTACATATTATTAGCTTGAAAACCAACTCCCTGCAATTCTAAAATGATATTGCAGCATCTGCAAGAGAGCCATAGCCCCCCTTTCCTCCAGCCCAGCCCCCTCACCCCCCCCCCCCCCCTGGCCTACCCCATCTACCCCTAAATTTGTGATCAAATCTTGATTACACATGAAAGAATGATGATACATAATCCAGCAAAAATCAGTCCATTAGATTTATCAAACATTTTACTAAATTCCTCACTTGTACCCTGCATCAAACACCACACCTAACCTTAACCCAACATAAACCCAATCGCAACCGAAGCCCTAACCCTATATTTCTGATGATATACATGTAAAACTTGGTGCTAATGTCAGTGGGGAATATGTTGGGAACCCCTGAATCTCGCCCCACACCAAACACCACACCTAACCTTAACCCAACATAAAACCGACCTTTGTGGCTTTGTATAAATGTTTGTAACAACTGGTACATGATACCAAATACAGAAAGATTGTTATAACCCACCCATCCACGAGTACAACACAGCGCTGGCCTTTCTCGAACGGACGCTTGAAGCTCGCCCTTTCCAGCATGCCTTCACCCCTGCAGTTGTTCATCTTGTAAGCCACCTCCTTGGCCTGGCCTTTGTGCCATGATGGGACAAGGCCCCATGTCATGGGAACTATCTCACGATCTCCTGTATCCAGTGACGCGTCCAAGCCGTCCAAGCCTCCAAAGTGCTTGCTCGATATCAGAACAGGACTGGAAAATTAAACAGAAATAAGAAACATAAGAAAAAGTTGGAGTGCAAAAAATTTGGGTACTGGTAGTTGTATCTGGCTGATATAGGTTCAAAGTTTCAAGCTCCTTTACTTTTGTAAGATTTTGGTTGCGCACTCCTTGCTTGCAGAGGTTGGCGAAGCCTGCTAAGATTCCAAGATTTTTGATATTTACAAACTTAGTTATGCCATTACTTGTAATACAGGTTGTGGATACAGAAACAGATTAAATGTATAAAAAATGAAAATAAATACTTCCATCCAGGAATTGTTTGTTTGATTTTGTTTTGTTGTCAAAATACCTATACCTTGTGTAGTGTACTTGAAGAATTGACGAGACGAAATGAGCCTACACATTAATATAAAAGAAGAAAAAAACTTACGTTGTTCGAGTTGGTGAAATGTTGAATGATGGGTAGTACTTCCGCTGTACGCTCTCGCCTCCTTGACTGGGATTTGAACTGAGGGCTTGTGTTTGAGGTGCCTGTTTGGGTGTAGATCCATGCTTTCGTCCACCACCACCTCCTCCACCTCTCCTCGGTCCTCTACTGCGCCTCCCAGGCCGCATTCGTCGTCCCTGGCGATTGGTGTAAGTGCATGCCCGTCTTATTTCATTATGATTTAGTGTACTTTAGAGCAAAGAGATGATAGAGAAGAAAATCAAAAAAATTTAATGAAGAGAAAAATTTTAAATTCACAACTTATCATCTAGTAGACTAGTCAGCCATCTGGTAGACTGGTACTATACAGTGCGACCCAGAAAAAACGAAACCGAGAACTATCGCTGTTTTATCATAACTTGGGTCTAATGAATAATCACAATTATAATTGATGACACATAGATCTAGATCTATTTGTAAAGCTTAGATCTTCCTCTTTTATTTGATGCAACTCATATAATGCATATTTCACGCATGAGTGATTAAAATGAATTTGAAGAGAAGAAACCCAAAAGTCATTTAATACGTGGACGGTATCTGAATTTCAAAGAGAAAATTACATTTCCAGAAAGTTGAGTTTCTGCCCTTTCATATGACACCTCAATCAGGAAAAATGAGCTAGGAATAACAAAGTTATCAGTAGGGGCGCTGGTCTGAGAATGAGGATCGTCCTCATATTCATAAACAAGGATATCCTCATAAACGAGGACAAAATGCGTCCTCAAAAATAAGGGTCGTCTGCATTTTCGAGGACGTTTTTTTTTCATTGGCGCTCTGGGGGTTTCATGTTACAGAAATGCCCGCTGGCGATGCCAAAAATGGATTCCCCGGGGGAAAATAACCCTAGTTCACCGTCTACTTTTATGGGTTGTCCGTCTTCCCAAGGATTTATTGCTCATAATGTTGTAGTAGTTTTTTATATCAAGCTACGCTAGCAGACGACGACAGCCGTATCCAGTAGCAGCCTACGCTAGCAGACGACGTCTGCAGTCTGCAATAGCCACCCTCACCACTAGAGGGCGCTATTCCTATTGGAAGTTTCCGTGGATGAGAGTCAACCTTAACTCTCTCTCTCATGCAACCGACACCTCTACCGAACAGACGTACCTTTACTGGAAGTTAAGGATGTCAAGCCTGATTGCCTGATACATTTCCAGTGAGTATTTCATGTCTGGTTATGGTGTCTATAAAGTAGCTCCCAAGTCTACTTCATTGGCGTCACGGACTTTTAGGACCTCGAAATGCACCGTTTTGGGGTAACTTGTTGTGTTGTTTTGTCAATTTATTTTGTCAAAACGGGGCGTGGACCTAAATTTGCCGAGTTGCGCTTTGGAGCTGTGCGGGGTAATGCTCGCTAGTTTCCTAGTGGAAACAAATTTTCCGGTTGGGGGTGGTGGGCGTTGCCTGCCCGTAGTTCCGGCCGACCATTTGTTTTAAAATGGTGAATTTTAAACTTTCTGTGCCTTTACGGGAGCGAGCGCCGTGAAGGGCTGACAGGTTCGGTGGGGGCTGGGTAGGCCCATGGCCGGATGGCTGCAGTGAAATACGGTGTTTTATATCCCGGGAGTGGATGTGTTATGTTATTTGTGGCTAGTTTTAATGCTGGTGTGGTGAATGTCCTGTTTTATGTATTTTTAATGTTGGGTGTGATGGAATGATGGTGTATCATTATCAACCTGTTGGCTTAAACAGGATGAGATGGTCAGCCATGTTGAATGTTTATGGAAGCATTCTTATTGAATGGCGTGAATGTGATCTGTAGAACAATAGATGATGGAATGTGGGAAACATTCCAGGAATAACCGAGGGGGGATGGTTGTATCCCCAGGCTGGGTTATGTTTTTCCATTCGTATCCCCCCGAGCGTGAATCTTGAGGAGAATGGAATTCAAGATTCGCACACGTTCACTGGAGGGGATAGACCAATCAGGGCGGCGGAGTACGTCCCCATTCGCTCACGTGTTGTGAAGTTTCAATTTCTAAACACGTGCGAGAGTTCGGGATTTCTCGGAAACAGCTGGGTGAGAAGTTACGATCTATTTTTTGCCTCGACTGTCACAAACAGTCAACAACGACAAAAAACCCTTTGCTCCTGCAAAATCGTAAACTTCTTCTTCAACTTCAAGTATTTACACTGCTTTAAGAGTTTCGAGAGGTGGGATTCTCGTGGATTGTAAGGTAGGAAATCCTTTGCTTTTGACTTCTAATCGTTGTTTTTCTCCTTTAGACCGATTTTGTCGGGTTTTTCCTTCACTTATTTTTTTTATACGTGGACTGGCTGTATACGTGTGTGAGTGCTCGTGTTACCAGCAGTTCCGTGTAGGCCCACCTACCCGCTTGGCGGTCGGGGGCTGTGTAGTCAATTATTAAATCAAAATTCAAAATAAAGAGGGAATAGGAGACAAATAAAAACTAGTCTAGTGATTATTTGTTGATCATAAGCTGTTTGGATTCGTTTAATTTGTTTTCAGAGGCGTAAAGCTTATTGAGAATAAATTTAGATTTAGTGGATATCGTGGGGGTTCTGCTCCCAGGAGTTCTGCTCTTGTAAAGGGGATTCTAGTCTCCTTCGCAGGCTTGGTTAAGTTAATTCTATTAAATATAATATAAAATAACTTAATCAAATTGTAGTGTGTAAACAATTTCCAATAATTAAATAGTTCTTCGCAATCCTTAGGTTAGTTTAGGGCAAATATTTCAGATTTGTTGGTCTGTTCGTTTAGTTGGTGGAGGGAGTTGTATTTATAATTCCCTTCGCAAATTGAATAGAACCTAGACTCTAGACCTCTACTAAGTAACTACTAGGTTAGGTTACTTGTATTTTATTACATAACTTGCTTTGGTTGGAATCTGTATTAATTGTGGTGTTGTTCTGGTGAATCTATAACTGGAATTGCTTTTGATTGTTTGTTTATCTTGGTTGACTGTTCGGTTTTAACTCCGTTGTAGGGGTGTTTTCCGGGAAACAGGAGATACCAGATAAATAGATAGCACTTTTGTGACCGTGGGTGAGGACTTGGCTCTGGGAGTTTTATCCCAGGGTAGTCGTGAGTCTTGGCGGTGCGGAGGTGGAGCAGTTGTAGTGTTGGAGTATTAGGACATCTATCGCATTATACAGATACAATTATAGTATTTCTTATTTATTTAGGGACAGTTTTCGAATATAAGAATAATTATAGACTTAGAGTTTAATACTAGTATTAGGGATTAAATTCAGTAGGATATTGGGTTTATTACAGTCAGTGCCGGGGTGGGTATATGTATATCCTACCCTGTCTCTGGTGTGTTGGTTAGGGCGCAAGGAGGGGTGTAGCTCCTTTTTATTTCATCGAACCTCTCAAGCGGGGAGCAATAGCTCATTCTTGAGTTAAGTAGGCTCCCTGTCGATATTTTATATCGGTTCGGTGAATTGATCTAGGGGTCTTAAGTTTTTTGTGTGTGTGATTGTGATTGCAATTGTGCTAATATATCCTAGTATATTGTTCTGTTCAATAACTTCAATTATTTACCTGTGGTTGTAGGGTGTTTATAATTGCTGAATAGATCAATTAATATTCTGGGATTTATTTTATTGTTGTAGGTTTTGTCCTATTGTTGAAGGATTTAACCTAGCACTGTGGGAATATGGAGAAGGTCCCTATTAATAGTTGTACGTTTGAGGAGTTGCTGGCCATGCCCGGGGTAAGCCCTGTTCTAGCGGGGCGTATTTTAGAACTCCGGGAAAAGCATGGGGGGATTACTCCTGAGCTGTTGGAGTCCTCTCCTATGTTTGCGGATGTAGGCAATCTGCAAGGCTGGTTTGACTTCCGATCGCGTTTGGGTTATGGGGGAGAGTCTCCCAGAATGCCATCTAGGGCAATATTCCAAACGGGCGATTTTTGGAGTAGCACGCTCCGGGGGAGAGGATCCGGAGAATCCGGAGGAAGAAGTCTTGGGGCACAAGTTTATCCCCATGACAGTTATCCTCCCCCGTTGAGAGAGTCGGGCGGGTTTTCCCGCGCGAATTCGTGGAGATATGAAGGTGGGGAAGATACTTCCCTATCAGGGCCGGCCCGGACTTTTCCAACCCTGCCCCCGGAAATGGGCGATGCATTCCCCCGACCGTCTTTGTCTAGAGGGGAGGGAGATTGGGGACGCAACCGAGGGAGGGCTTCTTATCAGCCACTCCCCAAATCGATCGGATTCGACGGGCGTGGGAATTGGCGCGCGTTCTTCCGAAAATTCTCCGCATTTGCGGATGCCTGCGAGTGGGATTATCCACAACGCCTAAACCAGTTGTGCTGGTGTCTGGACGGTCAGGCAAGCGAGTTTTTCGATAGGATTCAGGAGCGGGACCCCGATGTGGGTTATTTCGGGGTAGTACGCCAGCTGGAGGGCCGGTTTGGATACCGGGAGCCTCCGGAGGCAACCCTGCTTGAATTTAACGCTGCTAAGCAGGGTCTCACGGAATCCTTGCCTGAATGGGCAGACAAATTGCACCGGCTTGCATCCCGGGCATTTCCCGGGGTCCCAGATACTTACGTGCAGCGGCAACTGGTATTGCGTTTATGTCAGGGCTGCATCGACAGCGATGCTGGGTGTCATGCCCTTAATCAGCGCCTCTCTAACGTTGGAGAAGCAGTGGAGGCAATCCGCTGGTTTCAGCACGCGCATAAGGTCATGTACGGCTGTACCCGGCAGGCCAAAAAGATGGCGACCGAATCGGGCGAGACCAGAGGACCCGAGGTGCGAAGGGTGGATATTGCCTTGCGACTGGCGCGGGGCACTCCTGCAACCCCTTCCCCTTCCAGACTTGAGACCCGGATGTCAGAGTTGGAGGTACGATCGAATAACCAAATATCCGGTTTAGCGAAGAGCTTTGATAACCGGATGTCTGGTTTGATGAAAAGATTGGATAGCCAGATATCTGGTTTGTCTACCAGTTTGGATATCCGGATATCCGGCTTGGAGAAAAACCTGGAGAACCTTGCCAAGGCTCTAGGTGGGGCGCGAGGGATTTCACCGTCCCTGCCGGGGGTCTGACGAAGGTGGGACGAGAAGTACCTGGCCGACAAGTTAGGGATGGATGAGGTCCTCCCTGCTATTTCAGGGAAAGGCTAATGCCGACAAGTTTCTCAATATTAATTCTGTAGTTGCTTTTTCCTGTTCTGTAATTCCCTCTCACCGTGTAAACTTCTTCTTGGATACTGAATTACCTTATGGGTGATTTCATCTTCGAGCTGATAAGTAATTTATTGTTCCTGGTACCATCTGTTATACATGGTGGGGGTATGGTATGGATTTTTCCATGATTTCCAGGATAGTTGGGAATCCTGTGATATTTATGTGATCTAGTAAGAGGATTAAGACAAAAATATCTTCTTATGGCTACCATGTTCTAAGTTATCTACATGAAAGCACATAAACATTCCCTTAGTCCATGCATACTGGAGATATAATCTTCATGTACTTCAGAATGTATGGATGTATATTAGTTTAATCCTAGTTTTGTGGAATTGTACAATTTGTCAAAATACTTATGTGGATCTCTCCGTTGGAGTGAAAGCTGTCCTACATGCTAATCATGTCGGTCATATTCATTAATCATCTTGACAAAGGGGTGAGTGAGTTTATTTGGAGTATGCGTTTTACTTTGTTTCACTCTACATCCTTTTGGCAGGCATTTTTGTAATTAGGGTAGTTTTCTGTGGAGAGTTTCTCATTCAGCTTTCTTGTAGTAGTCTTTTTCTTGGGATAGCAAAGTAAGGACTTTGCCATAGACATGTCAAAGTTGGCTGTAAGTTAGCCTCCTGCTCCATGTCCTTATCCCTGTATAGCACTGCTGCTTGTTGTAGAAATCTAGCACGGTCCATATTTATGCCTGTGTTCATGGTTTCCTCGTTCTTCAAGTGACTTAAGGGGAAGTATCTGTGGATTAATCGCAATGTGTTCCATATGGTTAACGGGGTGATATGTAAGCGAGTCAATGACCAGGATTATTTAGTAGTGCCTCAGTCACTAAGGGATGGGGTATTGAGTGCTAACCATGATATCCCGTCTGCTGGTCATGCAGGTCGGGATAGAACAGTGGCGAGGATAAAGGATCGCTATTTCTGGTATAATATGCACCAGGACATAAAGGAATATGTGAGGACTTGCTCGATCTGCAATCATTGTAAGAAATCGACCCGGTATGGCCACAGTCCTATGGAGTTGTACCATGCTGGGGTTCCTATGGAAAGGGTTCACCTGGATTTTCTAGGGCCTTTGCCTAAGTCATCCAGAGGAAATGTGTATATTCTTATGATGGTGGATCAGTTCACCAAATGGGTGGAGTGTATTCCCTTACCTTCGCAGACTGCGGAAGAGACAGCTCGGGCTGCAGTAGGGGAGTTTTTCACAAGATTCGGTTATCCATTAGCGGTGTTTACCGATCAGGGACGGAATTTTGAGAGTCGCCTTTTTCAGGGATTGTGTAAATCCTTGATGATACACAAGGCGAAGACGACTCCATATCGGCCTTCCTCGAATGGGCAAGTGGAAAGATATAATCGTACTCTCATGGATGCTGTCAGGTGCTTCATCGGAAAGGCACAAAATCGGTGGGATGAGTTTCTTCCTCAGATTGCAGGTGCCCTTAGGACGACTGTAAATAGAAGTACTGGTTTCACTGCTAACCGGTTAATGCTGGGCCGTGAGGTGAATCAGCCTGCGGATTTGTTATATCCGGTGCCGGGGTCAGCCCTTCCCATCGAGGCAGGTGAGTATCAGGCTAGTTTGCGGAAGGCGACGGAAGAAGCACATGAGTTAGCCCGCAAAAAGCTGCGTTCAACCCAAGAACGACTTAAGCGGGATTATGATGTCCATACCTTCCGGCGACAATACAATAAGGGTGATTTAGTGTATGTTCTGGACTCTGCTAGTCTGAAGGGAGTCTGTAGAAAATTGAAGCCCCCCTGGAAGGGACCAGCTCGGATAGCAGAAAGACTGTCGCCCGATCTATATCGAGTGGAGCTTCGCAACATGATCTCCACTAGGCATCAGGATCGCCTGAAGCCATGTAGAGATAGGGGCGTGCCCACCTGGTGTAGCACAAAAAGGCAGGTGCATCGAACTGAAGTTTATTGCTTGTGCCGGAAGCCAGATGATGGGGATTTCATGATTCAGTGCGACCATTGTGAGGAGTGGTATCATGGTAAGTGTGTTGATGTTTCCCCGAGTGAAGGGGAGGCTATGGATAAGTATTCATGTCCACCTTGCCGGGCCAAGGTTCCTGGAGGGGTGGAGTAGTGGGGAGTGTTTTTTTTTGGTGGGGGGGAGAATTACGTTGTTAGTATACTTTTGGTAAGTATGCTGATATCTTTCCCGTTTATCTAATTCCCTTTACAGATGGATGATGACTATGGCGGCTCTCAGCCGCCGCCCCCGGGAACGGAAGAGGAGGCGTCGTTCTCGGGCGCTTTGAACAAGTTGGTTGAGGAGGCGGTCAAGGACCGCAGGCTTCTGTATCCGGGATTGGTATCCCGGATGGCTCCTCGGCTGGTCCCGTGGGCGGAGGTGCTCGACCACCTGGACCGGCTGTTCCTGTTAGCGGTAGAGGGGGGAGAGGTAGGTTGGGTGGAGTGCCTGCAGGAGCACTTGCTCGATTGCATGCCTCACTCTGATTTATGCAACCGCTTTCCTCATCCGGATCCTGACAGGAATATATGTCCCCGGGAAGAGGGGATATTGTCAGGCAAGCTGTACCTGGACCCAGGGACTCCTTGGTGGAAGCCGGAGATGGTGGAGACGCAGCAAGTCTCTGTCGCTCTGGCTTTCCTTTCTGGTAAGTATCGGGAGGGTTCCTCCCGTAGGTTATGGTCTCCCGAGGGGCCTGGTTTGTTAACAGGGGAATCGAATTCGATTCCCCCTACTGGATCACGCGCTCCGGCAACGTCCCCTCCGGTAGCCACGGTTTCGGAGGGTGTGACTGGGGTGGATCTCTCTGCTCCGGGGGATTTGACCCCTGGAGTTGGGGAGGACACTGCGGCTAGGGCGGGTTCTGGGGAGAGTTTGTCTACTCCGGGGAATTTGATCCCTGGAGATGGGGAGGAAACTGCAGCTAAGGCGGGTCCTGGGAATTTGACTCCTGGAGAGAGCGTTTCTCCTATGGAGGAGGAGACTGTGGGCGAGGAAGACCCTCATTTAGGAGCTGACCCTTTCAATCGTCCGGAGGGATATTACGTTGTTCGCCGAAAGAAAAGGCATGGCAAAGGGGGTGCTAGCAAACAGCAACCCCCGGAGCCTGAGCTTCGGAGGCCGCATCCGGGTAATGCTCACGCGCCGCAGTCAACGAAACCTGATAGGTATTCGGGTTCGCGGGACGAGCATAAACCGCGATCGGATATGTATTCGGATAGTCCGCGGGTCGAGCATGAACCGCGATCTGATAGGTATTTGGGTAGGCCTCGGTTTGAGCGCAGACCGCGAACCAGGGAACCTGGGATGTATTCGGGTAGGCCGCGGTATGAACACGTACCGCGACCCAGTGCACCTGAGACATATTCGGGTGGTTCAAGGGGTTATGAGGGAAGACGCTCTGGGACTAAGCGGGCTAGCGAGGATGATGGTTGGGGGGGACCCATCCGGAAAACTCGTCCTTGTCCGGTGCCTGGCTGTTCAGTTAGGCCTAGAGGCCCGATCAAATGGCATATATACTCTCATATGCCGGAGTGTTTTCGTTTTTTGCGAACGGCAACTGGGCCTATGCGGAATGTTACTCTGGCGCAAGTCGGTTGCTTGCGTTACATCGCAAAGACGCTTACGGGGTCCGATGATTTGCAGGGATTGAAGTCCCTGTGCGCGAGTCAGACTTGGGAATACACAAATGACGTGCCAGAGCATCTCGAGCGGGAAGCTCGATATTTCCTGTCAGAGATGCGCTGGAAGAATCCCGGGGCAGTGATCGTGCACCCACCTAATAGTCCTGCGGCTTTGTTACACTGGAGGTTGTTGGCGTTTTTGACGTCAAAATTGACCACCCCCCAGTGGAGAGAGTTGCAGCGCCTTGGTCGCCGAGTCGCGGTAGCGCCGCGCAAAGTTGTGGAGGAACCTCCTTCCCGGAAGGTGAGCCCGGGTGCTCCTGATGTTCGCCCCCAGGCCTCCTTTGATGCCGGGTCGGACATCCCAGAGGCACGGGTTCCATCTCCTGCGAGGGAAGCACCGGAGGTTAGTCCTATGGACGTTACACCCCCGGCTTCCGGTTCCGAACCAGCTCCTGAGTCGACTTATTCTCGGATGACTCAGAGGCCGGCAGTTCCCCGGGCTTTTGATAGCCATTTTCATTTGGACCGGATGGAGTCCGTTCACAAGAAAAAGGGGATGGAGTGTGTGACTGCCATTTCGGGCAGGGCCCCCAATGTTCCTGTGCGTCTTTGTGGGGGGGTAATGAACTACGTTGACCCTCGTCGGTTCCATGAAATTCGGCTCCCTGCAGATCCATGTTTCCCTGTGTCGATTGGGATTCACCCGAAGCACGCGGGAATTTCGAGTATTGGGTGGCGTGATGTGGACCTGGTCGCAGATATGGTGTGTGGGGGTCAAGTGGTGGCAATCGGGGAGATTGGGTTGGATTTCTCCGTGGCTGCTGATCGCTGGGAACCCCAGCGCCGTTTGCTGGCTGCGCAGCTTGCGATTGGGTGTGCGGGACGTGTTTTAATCCTGCACCTGCGGGGGGAGAAGTCCGATCCACTCGGAATAGCTCCTTCTCGGGAATGTCGCAGAATAGTGAGCAAGCATGTAACTCGGCATCAGAGGATTCACATCCACTGCTGTTCCTTGGGTTCTGGGGAGATTGCTGCCTGGAGAAAGGAGTACCAGCATGTTTACTTTGGATTTACTCCTATGGTAAGCCAATTCTCCCCGGCTCAGCTTGCGGCTTTGAAGCAGGTTCCTCTGGACAGGCTTCTGTTGGAGACAGATTCCCCATATTTCCCTCCCCAGGGAGTGAAGCATTCCACTCCTGCTTACATCGGGGGAGGTGGGGGCAATGGTGGCCTCTGCGCGGGAAGAGTCCCTGCTCAAAGTACTGGAGGCTACCACTAAGAACGGTCTCCATCTCTATAAGCTCCGGTAAGGGATGATGTATGTTATCCCTGTAAGGTTTTTAGGGGGATGATGTTGATTATCCCTACAATATGTTGATTATCCCCGCAATATCTTAAGGGGGATGATGTTTATTATCTCTACAATGTTTTAAGGGGGATGATGACGGTGACTCCTGCAATGATTTGAGTAGGGCGTCGAAGTGACTGACCCCTGTAATGTTTTCCTTGAACAATTCCCTCCGGGATATCGGGGAATAGTGATTATTGGGGGATGTTTGTGATTTGTGGAGAATGTTTTTTGATTTTTATAGATGTAGCAAACTGGGTGTGGTCTTTTCGAGGCCATTTTATTTAAACTGCATTGGTTTAAAATAAATTGCACATTGCTGGCACTCGATTCGCCCTTTGATTTTGTTTGCTTCTGCTTTTTCCTTTCCAAAACCGAAAAAACTATACTGTTTGGATCACCCTTGTTTGTTTTTTTCAGTACAAAGAAAGGGGATCGGCATGTTATTTTTCTATTATTCTATGTTTATAATGGAATTGCCCTTTTGAGGGCGTGATAGTTTTTTTTATTTATGGGATGTATAATGGGGTGGTTCTTTGTAAATTGGCAAAGGGAGGAGGGTTTTGTTCACGGAAAGAGTAAGAAATTCTTTTTCCTGGAGGATGGCATTGTTTTCTGTACATTTTGTGTGTTGTAATTGATGGACCTGGCTGTTGCAAAAGCCGGTCTTAGCGGGTTTCAGCCACTAATTGTGGCACCCGAGTTTTTTTTGAGGGGTTCGGTTCTCCCTGGGATGAGTTCTTTGAAACGGGGGGGAATGTAGTAGTTTTTTATATCAAGCTACGCTAGCAGACGACGACAGCCGTATCCAGTAGCAGCCTACGCTAGCAGACGACGTCTGCAGTCTGCAATAGCCACCCTCACCACTAGAGGGCGCTATTCCTATTGGAAGTTTCCGTGGATGAGAGTCAACCTTAACTCTCTCTCTCATGCAACCGACACCTCTACCGAACAGACGTACCTTTACTGGAAGTTAAGGATGTCAAGCCTGATTGCCTGATACATTTCCAGTGAGTATTTCATGTCTGGTTATGGTGTCTATAAAGTAGCTCCCAAGTCTACTTCAATGTGAAGGTCTCTGTACAAAGTCAATGTAAAATGCATCAAGAAAATCATTGCAGAATCCGTTTTTTGCATCGCCAATGCGCCGATCAAAAATATGAAACGTCTGCGAAAATGCAGATGGTCCTTATTTTTGAGGACGCATCTGTCCGTGTTAAAGAAGACGATCCACGCTTATGAAGACGATCCTTACATGTATTCTCGGACCAGCGCCCCTAGAACCTACTGGTATAATGTGCTTGCATTTCCATAATTTTATTAATCAAATTCATTTTTACTGGCTGCCTTCCGTAGCAACAAACGGAATTAACAAAAGACTTAACTCCGTTGCATTGACAATCAGCCGTAGACGAAAGACTTCATGCAGGGTAACTCCAGGAAGCTCCGACGCCGATGCTTCGGCATCGGAGGTTCCTGGAGTTACATGCATGGCTGATTGTCAACGTCAACAGTATAAGTATTAATAATCTAATCACTAAATCAGTAATTCTGTAGTGTCACAGCTTACCTGACTGTTCTTCCACACATCGTGATAGGGAGTTTTTGTGCAGAGTTATAGCTAGCTGACCAACGATCTTAGAGCAGAATCTTCGATAAAATGTATCTCCTCCAGAGCTCCCGATCGATCCCGCTGGTGATATACCAATCTTGCACAACAACTGCGCCGCCCGAGCTGGGCGTTCATCTGTTTAGCTTACGTACAAGACGAGTCATGGCCTGGAACGATCGACAAGACTGGGCTTGCATGCGCTTGCATGCTTGTGTTTATTTGGTAAATGACGTCATTTATAGGGTTTATATGTATGACACGCTGTACGTAGGCATTGACTTATGAAAAGCCAAATTCTGCACATATCGATGTACCAATATGATAAGCAAATTCAAATCTTGGAAAACGATAAAAATATAAATTTCACAACTAAAGTCATTCAAAATCTATATCTGTCATCGATGGGGTAAGCCACAGATTCGCCGCTAAATATTTCCTGAAGAATTGAGCAACAATAACAAAAGACGTCCCTAGCTCCCATCATGTTCAAGTTTGACGCCCTTGGGCTTGGGTGCAGGGTGGAAATTATGAGAACTATTGGCGTAATATTATGATACGGATCTGTCAAACTCTTGTATCAAATACCCATTTATATATTTATTTTAAAAAAGGAAGTAGGTCTATATCTAAATGTTTTTTGATGAGTAGTCTATTTTCATTTTTTTTCCTTTCTTGAACAAATGCTCCATTTTGTAACCTTAATTCTTTTGTCACTGTGGGTTGTACGATCGAACCATGGCCAGGAGAATTGGTATCTGACAAATTAATCTGTCTATGCAGGAAGTGGAAAACGTACATTTTTGGGAAGGGGGAGGGGCCGGGAGGTGGTGCATATTGATATTACAATGTATAAGGCCATGTAAAATTGATTACATGTTGATCGTCCGGATTTTTTGAAAAAGAGGAGGAGGGTTCACCATGTTATTTGATATTTGATATTTCAAAATGGCCGCTCAAAATGGCCGCTCGGTACATTTTCCCTGACAGTCGAGGCTATTTTTTTTCAAGATGGCCGCCGACAATTTTTTTTTTTTTAATCAGAAATAGAGCCATTTTAGCAGTGTTTTTCTTTTTTTTTTCTTTCAAAAAAAAAAAAATCAAAAAAAAATTCAAAAAAATTCAAAACAAATAACAAAAAATAGGAGGCGGCCCCCAAAAAGGAAGCGGGCGGGGACGATCAACATGAAATCAATTTTACATGGCCTAATCTATTCTGATATGAAAATATAGCTATTTCTCTTTGATGAAAGGGATTAAGTTTCTGAATCAAAGATGAAGTGTTGTTAATGATTTGTTTGTATACCCTCTTCTCTTTCTCTCCTTCCCTTCGTCTCATCATCTCTCTCTCTCTCTCTTTCTCTCTCTAGCTCTCTCTCTCTCTCTCTCTCTCTCACTCATCTGTGACCCTGGCTCTATGCACATTCCCGGCCATTGACTACATGAATTGTAAATTTACTGGACATTTTTGAATTCCCGACAAACACAATCATTTTTTCCCAATTGCTTCTGTTATGCATTTTTTTTAAATCAAAAATCAAATAATAATTTGTAAGACAAAGGCTTATTCACTTAACTAAAACGGCAAGGTAACCCTAACCCTATATTTTTGATGAAATAAAACCCAGAGCATGTCAGAAAACATCAGAACATCACCTATTCTCAAAAATGACAAACTCACTAATTGATTCTGTATATTTCATATATATTTATACAAACAAATATTTCATTTAATCACTGAATCACAAATAAGTATTACAGTCTTGGTCTAGACAGTGATTATGGGCAAGACTTAAAAATATCCAAGAAATTTCATATATTCAATTTGAAAGAACGATAAACATATTACTAGGTGTAAACAAACAGATTATTTTGGAGGAAGCTCATTTGTACATACATGGACCATCGAGTGTAAATAAATGCTGAAGTCCTAAAATTACAGATTGGAGCAACAAACATACATTTATAAATTGATGAAATACAAATCTACCGGTACACTTTCAGATAAATCATTTAAGTACAATAAACATGTAATATATATACAAGTACTTTATTAAGACAGGATTATACAATATGTATATCAACATCTACATGTATAATATAATGATGTGATTAACAACGGCAGGAAATAAAAGGTCATACACTTTTATTTTGAGCAAAAATGAAGAAAAAGCATGTTCCAACAGTTGTTAAATGGGTACCCGGTAGGAAGCGACCGTCATTGTTGGTCAAACAGTTTTTGAGCGTCATGTAACGCCTGGCTTAAATGCTCCCCAGGGAGTGGAGATTGTGCACAGAATACAGTTATTAGTTTGTTAAATTGAAGCAGTGAAGACAGGTAATAAAGGTAAGCTCCAAGTATTTCTACAGTGAAAGAATATGATAGTTGGTCAAAATCATGGTTAAATAGTGAAAATCTGTTGTTTTTGGTATAGTGATATGGATGATACATGATGTATTATGTTATACTATATTATTTACTTTTGCATTATGTGCCATGTTATTACAAGAAGAAAAAAAGAGTTTTTCTGCTGTATATAATTTTTCTTGTGTTTTGCTATATACCGGTACACTGCATTGTAAATTGATATATATGATAAATATGTTTACAAACAGAATATTGATTTGTTACATTGCATTGTAAATTGATGTACATGTAAATGTTTATAAACATCAATGAGGTTTAAATAATAAAATTTAAAAAATATGATACATGTAGCTGGTGAGATCGAATACTATATCAACAACATTCATGCTAGCACTATCATTGATATTTCATTACACTTGGTGCATCTAATAAGTGTAAACTGTACAGGCAGTTAACCATTAGTTATTAGATATTAACCAGCGCTTGCTACTCTCCACCCAGGTGTTAAATGGGTACCCGGTAGGAAGCGACCGTCATTATTGGTCAAACAGTTTTTGAGCGTCATGTAACGCCTGGCTGGAATGCTCCCCAGGCAGTGGAGATTGTGCACAGAATACAATGACAGGGGTACTAGTATATTTGTAAAGCGCTTAGAGACATTTGTATTAAGCGCTATATAAAAGCTAAATATTATTAAATATTATTATTATTAGTTTACATCAATTAGGTGGTACAACAAAGGAGATCAAAAATTGAAATAAAGAGATGGAGAGAGGCCCAGTCAACGTCAAGCCATTGGATTGTCGAGTAACTGGCCTAGCACCACCACAATTCAGCGCTGATTGGGCACTTGCTCATGCTGGAATGTTCCAATATCCCACGAGTGATTTTTCAATTCATGTATGATAATGACCTACCAGGACCTTAATCAGGCAGAATTTTCATATCTTATAATATTTAATTATCTATTAAAATTCTACCCTTCTAATAATAGCTAGTTCTTAAATAGCCCTTTTCAGGACCGAAGGACCGAAGGCCCTCTCAAAGCACTTTAAAGATATAAATATTATTACTGCGGTCATCAGATTCTGTGTTAAGTGCATAGAGACTTTTTGATTATAATGCACTATATAAGAACCTACTTATTATTTTCATTATTTCATGTTCCCCCGCAACACATATATTTCATAGTCTGGTGTAACTTAGATATGAGGTAAATGCATGGTCTCAATGCCCACATACAATGTAAGAAAAAAGTGATAAAGAAGAAGGAGGGGAAGAAAAAAAACTCAACTGGAACCGTAATTAGCCTAACTTAAAATGCAACCGGAGCCCTAAACCTAACCTAAATCCGAACCGGAATTCCAACCCTATATCTTTGATAGAAGCCCAGGAAAAGTGTTGCCAGACTGAATGTCAGATCACCATGTCAGCAGACATTTCAAATACTGGGTTCCCACAGAAATTTGAAATTTGAGAATTTATATCTATTTTTTTATTTTGACTAGTTCAGCAGAGATGTATTAATTCTGATTGTTATAATAGAAAGCTACAGGGTTTTGGGAGATCTAGTTTCAAATATATTGTTACTGATGTACAGCATCTAAAGCCTCTGTCACAAATGCCATTACGAACTGCTATGAACGCCGTATAAAATTTTCAAACAATGGAAATTCAGAAAGACAATGGAAAAACAGGGAGATTCGTACGAACCTTTGTGACCGTAGCTTTCGCACTTGTTTACATTGCCACGATAAACAGCAGAGATCTACCTCAGCATTTATTAGTATACGTTTCAAGTGGGGATAAGAAAAAGCAGCTGCATGCAACAAAGTTCCTCTACATATTTACACATCATTGTGTCATAACAATAACAAATGTGAAGCAAAGTATGCTTAAAACTCTCATGGTAAGTTCCGGCATTTTTTAACGAGGCTCAAGGGTAGTTTCGGGCTGTTACAGGGTCTTGGCCGCCTCATACTGGACTAGATCCGCTGAGATGTCCCAGAGTTTCTTGCCAACCTCAGGATCTCTGGATTCTGTGGAGCTGTCGGTTATCTTGAAGTCTGTAGAATGCTTCCCATTCAAACCTAATATAAAGTGAGAACAAGAGGAAGCGTGAGAAAGTATACAAATAATACACAGCAGTGAGGGCATTAGTAAGAATTACCCACACAAGGTACCTTTGGAACAATCTTAACACGCCCAAGGCGGTAGCCGATGGTGTTTAGACTGTTTTAAAGGTACCGAGTGTTGGTATTTTTTTTAATTAATGCCCCAACAAAATGATGTGTATTATTTGTTATATAAGATTATGTTTTAAAACAGGAAGAGATAGAAACAGAAGAGTGACAGATATAGATACTGAAATAGAAATATAAATAAAAATAGAAATAGAATGAGATATAATGAGAGATAAATATGGAAAAAAGTGTGAAAGACAGAAATAGAAACAGAGTGAGTGATAGCAATAGAAGTAGCATGAGAGAGAGTAGTATGTTTATAACTTTGGATGATCATCTCACTAAAATATACACTACCCCTAATTTAGTTATGATTTTACACCGATACCTGCGAGAGAAATCAAAACTCATAACTGCAAACTTTTTTTCTATTTTACTCCAACAGCATCTTCCTTGTCTTACTCCTACTGAAAACATTGAATATTATGATTGTACTCACATAACTGCTGTATAATATTCTCTCCTAGCATTCCTTTCCTGCAAATTTTATGCCTCAACATCAATATACTTATAATGCTGGTATAAATGACCTCTAACCTTTGATCCCTGGCGGCTTACCTTTCCAGTCAGGACTGGTCACAACATAATGAACCATTCCACCACCATGCTCCACTGTGCGTGTGACACCTATCAACTTCAGAAGGGGGGTGATTACGGCCATACGTATCTTCGCCCATTTCGTCTCGTTGCGCCCAAGACCAGTGGCAGGGATGAAGCCTGAAGAAGATAAAAGACAAATCAGGGCCGTGTATCATGAAAATGTACCTCCATTCAATCATATAATTTTATTGCATCTCCAATATTGATGCAATTTCTTGTATCGTACCATGGCGTCATTATACAGTCAAACCTGTCTATAGCGACCGCCCAAGGGAAACACAAAAAGTGGCCTTTGTAGACAGGTTCCTATAGTACATGATCCAAAGAGAAACTATTTTCAAGGAAAACAACAAATGTGGCCTTTGTAGACAGGTGGTCTCTGTAGACAGGTGGTCACTTAAGCAGGTTTGACTGTACATGTTTGTAGCTGTAACATAAAATGAATTGTTAATTACCATTTATTGTAATGTTACAGTTGATTAAAGGAGATACAATTGAATTTGGGGAGATAACAACTACCGGTAATTGTAACTTTTGCTGTTACAGAGCCCAGATTCCAGTGATCCATCTTTTTCTTTTGTGACCTTTGCTCGGAGCTCTATTTCATCAAAAATATATGGTTAGGGTCGCAATTGGGTTTTATTTTTGACTTTGGGTTAGCGTGGACTATTGTATTCTATCCAGGATGAAGTTAGGAAGTTGAATAGTGTATGAAATTGAAGTGGGGCAATTGTTACTGATATGCGCTGGAACCTAGATTTTGTTTGTATCAGAGGAAAATACAATAATTTAATGAGGGAAGAGGATGAGTATCTGGGCTGCCTACCGTTCCCGGACCCATGGCAAGTTGTTGTTTGCATTTGTTTAAATGCAAGTTTTACTGTTATGAAAGAGGTCACCGTGTATTCTGCAATTAAATGCTTGGTGTCCACTATCTCAAATGTTTGCTATAACTTGGGCAGGGACAGAGTTCCAAAGATGGACAGCAGTTTGAATGATGTTTTTCTGATCCTTCAATGATAGGCCATTTGACAGCTCCATCCTATGCTGGGCCTGGGTATGCCTCCATGTGGGTCCTTGCATTAAAACAACAAGCAAACAGTATAGCCTTCAGCATGAGGGCAAAGGTCATTCATCCCCAAAATCACATAGAAAGAAATTCCACGATTTTGGAGAGCCTATTATTGTGGTTCATTTTCTCAGGTACATCATTTTAAGTTAAGGGTATTTCTTGTCTATATCTTTCAGGCAATTTAGGTGATGAAAGACACCTTCTACCTTCATGAAAGGAAATATACAAGTATACATTTAATTACATTAATTACATTTATTACATTTAGTTTACATTTAATTTACATTTTTACAATTATTCTACATAATGGTTATAGCCATGATATATTTATCAAGTACACTAACCTCAATAAATGAAAACATCACTGCTCATAGATAACACAGATACCAGTACATGTCATGAACAAGCATCCCTATAAAACACTTACCTGGACAAAGCGTATTTGATGTGATCTTCGACCCTTCTAACCTCTTAGCCAACTCCACTGAGAAGGCGCAGTTTGCAAGCTTGGAGTTCTTGTATGCCAGCGTGCCGTCAAAGGTATCAGGCTTGTCCATCATTAGGTTGTCAAAATCAAGATGAGCAGCGCGACCTATATCATCATGAATATTCAGAGAGGAATGAAGGAAATATATTATTGTTACTATACATTATTATTATCAACCATTATCTTAAGGCATACATCATTGCAACCATGGATACAATTAACTGTGTCATCATTATAAACTCATATATTATCATTATTATTATTTTGAGGAATAAATTGAAATAAATATTTGTAACAATTAAGATGTTTCCATAGACGATCATCATAACAATGAAATGAGGTGAAGAGGGAATTCTATCCTAAATTGAAGAAAAAAATCTCATACAGGGATTGACCAGGGCTCACTTGACATTAAACATTCATCCACTTTAAAACAATTAAAAAAAATATTTTTCAATGTGGATTTAGGTACCGGTATACAACTATACATGAATCATCCAGTTTTAGAGGCACAAATAAATTGGTCATTTATTCTCTTTACTCAAAAATAGTACTTTGTCAGTCATATCCTCCTTATGAGCTTGATGAAAAGAATTGATTAGCAAAACATTCATATGCATAGAGTTTCAAAATCTGAAGAGATACTTCCTTCAAGATACTTGTATTTAAACAGTAATTAGAATCCTATTATGTACACGGCATCTTATCTATCCCCTCAAAATTTGAAGTGTATGATAAGAGCTAACCCTGCCTTCCTTATCTTCTGCACCATGTATTTATACATGATCTGTTTATTTACTTATTGATTTTATCTTGATGATATTTATAAAGCAAACACCTGGCAATGCCTTCCTCTTCCTGTATATAATTACACTTAATTTCTATGACATATCATATCCTAATCTGCAATTTGATTCACATTCTATTTCAGCCCAAGCATCTAAGTCACTAATCAATGCGATGAATACAATTCCACATGGGAAATCTTCATATAAGTTCTTAAATGTCAAAATCAATTAAAATTGTTATTTCGACCCCAGACAAATCTTCTTCTCTTTCATGCAACAAGTGTATTCCATACAAAGAGCACCAACTCAAACTTTGAATATCCTCATTGGAGGACATGATAAGAATTCGATGAAAAGATAAACGTACCTCTATTTCCGCCCGGACTTTCTGGGTCATGCAGCATGGATGAAGTGTTCACGATCCTTACTTCTTCACTTTCCTCTGCTGTTTTCTTCATCACGTCCAGTAGAAGATGGGTCAGCAAAAAATGACCTGTAAAGATTCCCACCAGAGAAAATCGATGTCTTTCAATTTGTTAAATCTTTTAATACTGATCAATCAAAATTGTGATACTTCCCATCTTTTCAGCAATGCTTGACACAAGAATGTGGCACTTATTTGGACTTGTATTTCTTGCGTGCCTCGGAAAGAGAGAGAGTATAATACAAATTCCTTTATTTTTATATACATTGTAGATTATATATACATATTATTATATAACTCAACGATCCAATCTTCTGTATGATAAGGGCATGGAAGCCTCACTTTGTCTTCAAACTGCTAAAATCAACATAATGTGGAAATTTTGTATATCCAGGGAAGACTCATCAGCATTAATGCTGTTCTTACCCCACCTTTTGCCAGGTACCCATTTACACCTGGGTAGAGAGTGGCAAATGTGGATTAATGTTTTGCAAAAGGAAGTTAGTGCCGGACTGGGATTCAAACCCTCAACCCTTGGATTGAGAGTCAAGTGAATAAACCACTATTCCACAACACCTCCACATTCTGTGGACCTCAACCGTCATACCTAAATGATTAACTCCAAAGGTCATTTCAAAGCCATCTTCCGTCTCTAATCGATCTTTGGTTGAGAAGCCGGTAGTTAGCCCTGCGTTGTTACATAACACGTGCAGAGGTTTCCCTGTTGCATGGAAGGCATCAGAAAATTCTCTCACAGACTTCAAGGAATTCAGATCAAGCTGTATGAAGATGAAAAACAATTAAATGAAGAGCTGGATTGTCCATGCATGGATACAGTTATATTTTTTTTTCTTCTACTTTAATATTTTTAAAACAAATACAAGCATGCAGATGCATAAACAATTAAGTTTCCTCTGTCATGGCAGACAATAAAATAACAAATAAAAAGTTAATTTACCTTCATAAATGACACTTTTGCTCCAGGGACTTTCTTCTGTACTTCACTGACTGCCTGGTTTGCTTTTTCTTCATTCCTGCAAGCCATGATGACCTCGTAATCATCTTTGGCCAGCATCTCCGCAGCAACCAGACCAATACCAGTGTTTGCTCCAGTGATGATTACCACTTTAAACAAAAACAAAAGAAATAATCAAACAAACATACAAACAAAAGCAAACAGACATCTATTATTTAGTTTGCCTAATAAGATAAAATATAATAATTTTATGTCTCTCATTGCCTTAGATTCATTTAAATGCAGTCTATACACAGAGGAATTCAGAAATTACTCTTGACAACCAAACATTCGCATAGTATGACACACTTATCAAATCAAACCAAATAAATTTATTGAAATAGAATATGTACCGGTAAGTCTTTCAAAAAAAAGAATAATAAATTAACAGGATATACAAGTGAATAACTGACAATTTATCTTGAAAGTAAACAAGTAATCAATGTACAAATACAAACTGGGTATCAAATTTACAATTGGGAAGTGTTAATGACAATTATACATATTAACAACAGAATTTCAAATGATCACTGAAAAAAAAATGCTATCGTTTGATTTGTTTACCTTTAGGGCCTCCATCCTTGGGTTCAACTGCATTATTTGATTCGTCTACTTCCTCTGCAACTTCCACCACCTGACCAGCTGGTCCTGAACTTGTTACTTGGGTCTCTTCCTTTTCTGGCTCTGGGACCTCTATTGCTTGTTCCGTCGTTTGTTCTGTTGCATTTTGGTCAGCAGCGCTTGGTGTGGGTTCCGAGTCAGACATTCTGCTTTTTTATGTTAAAAAGGCCTGGATAATGATAATAATTGATAATGTTGAATACAAGTAGGTATATAATATGAGAGAAGCTTGTACAAAACAAACTGATTGCAGATACGAGTTAATAAATAAATGAATACCCTGTATATTTTCATAAAATAAGATTTATTAAAAATTAAATGGAAACAAACTTTGAAATTCAAAGAATAGTCTTTTCCTATGCCCTGGCAATGCCAACTAATATATGACCTAGAGCTAGACCTAGGCCTAAGGGCAAGGCTAAGGCCGTACTGTACTAATAATGATAAACTTTTCGGCGCTAGTGTAGTTCCGTATCCATTTTTTTAGCAGTTTAATATTCATTCTTAGCAAATGAATTTTAGCCCAATTTTTTACTAATTTTAATCATAATCATATATTGCATTTTTCACCTGAATTTGGATCACATCCGACATCAGGAAATTTATGTTAGGGCTTCGATGTCGACGTCTTCGCTCAGTTCCGTCTCTACGCTGTAGTCCTGCACCTCAAACTGAAGCTATCAGTCCAAAATTATGCAGACTTCTCGTATGCGCGATACCATAAACCATACGAGAAGTCTGCATAATTTTATACTGATAGCTTCAGTTTGAAGTGCAGGACTAAAGCGTAGAGACGGTACTGAGCGACGACGTCGACATCAAAGCCCTAAACGAAGGTTTCCCGATGTCAGATGTGATCCAAACTTAGGTGGAAAATGCAATATATGATTATGATTAAAATTAGTAAACAATTGGGCTAAAATTCCTTTGCTAAGAATGGATATTCCTTTGCTAAGAATAGATATTAAACTGCTAAAAAAAATGGATATGGAACTACAACACTAGCGCCAACTTTTATTGATATGACTTTATGAGTAAATATTACTCGGATGATACCCCTGGGCCTGGCCCTACCCTGGCCTTGTAACCCTAGGGCCTAGCCCCTGCATGAAGAGGCATGTAAACATACTGTTCATTAAAGGAATTCCCCATGCATACCAAACGGTTATTGATCACCTAGTCCGCGTCCGGTGTCGGTGAGGGGCGGTGCACCGTCAGATTACGCAGACAACGCGCAACGCCAGAGCACCTACGGCCTACTGTACTCAGCTACTCCAGCCCATCCGCTATCCGTGCTGGGCAGCTGGCAGTCCTGCATCCCGAATCAGTCAACGCCAGCCAACGTACGCAGGTACGTACGCCCCACGGGATCACGCAGACAATATGATTTCACTCATTTTAATCACACAACATCTGAACGGAATAGGTGGTCAATATACATCACAGCTACACGATGGAAAACATTTTGTTACAATAAATATATTCAATCATTAATGGCCTTGCCCTCTTACCTCAGTTCAAGCTGGACGATAGTGCACAGTCCACTTTGTTATCTAGTTATCTCTGGAGACATTTATTTTATGCAATTGGTGTACTAGTCTTCTTCAAGACGACGCTAACTGTTATTGGCTGTATTTTTTTTTGTATTATTGTTTTATTTATCATAGATAATGTATCTATTATATTCGCATTCCATAAATATGGTGTATGCGTTATAAATTTGACAGTAAAGTATTGGAAAAATATTTCAGTAAATGAACTGTTTATAGTGAGAAAAAAATTAAATTTTTGTTGATTTTATTTTAAACAGATAACGGCTCTCTCGGTGGCGGCCGAGCGACTTCCAAAGTGGGGAGGGGGGGGGGGGGGGGGGGGGGGGGTACCAAGAAAAAAGGGCACTTAAAAGGGAAATCTCAAAGCGAAAATATACAATTTTTTTAGACATTAGTATAGTACCCATACATTGTGATTACATTATCAGGGATGGTTTCAATATTTGTTTCACTTTATACACCATGCATACAAGATATAGCTTGCAGCATCATACTTTGCAGCTGGGTGACAATTAATGACAATGACAATGATTTTTTATTTCTTTAACGGCCCCTTCTGGGCATGGAAGAAATACAGTTGAATAGTACATATATAATGTTCAACAATGATATTCATATAGATTTTTTTTTTTTAAACACACACAGAAATCTTTAAAAACAAAAAAATCTTTGGCAGCGAACAACAAACAAAAATGAAGGCAAGCTTAAGGATATAGGTCTACTTTAAAATATTAAAAAATTACATGATACCCTACATCTCAACTGGCAGTACTAACACTACTATATACATGTATATACATGCTACTAAAAACGGCAACAACCAATTAAACAACAACTCTAAGGTATTAAAAAGGACAAAACAAATTATCCAAAATTAGATACATAATGATCTTAAAAAAATTGGAAAGGTTCTTATCGTGCCAAGAACGCACACATAATCAGGTTTCTGGTGGCTTGCCATGCACACATAAATCTCATTGGCTCGCGTGCCACGTACACATTTTCGTGCATAAGTAGACAAGCTAAAAATTAGTGGCTGGCACAATAGGGATAAGCCACTCAGGGGCGTCGCCAAAGGGGGGTGTGGGGGGGGGGTGCGACACCCCCCCCCCCACCTGTCAGGATATTGTCGGTAAACTTGCGCTGCCGTCGGGAAAAAGAGAAAAGGGGGAGGGAAAAAAAGAGAGGGAAAAAAGAGAGGGAAAAAAGAGAGGGAAAAAAGAGAGGGGAAAAAAGAGAGGGA
>JAVYIG010010010.1:0-72840 GCA_035222895.1 Strongylocentrotus droebachiensis | reverse complement strand
ATAAGCAAAATAATATTGGTGTAATAAGCAATAAATTACCTTTCTTTTGCTTTTTCGTTTGTAGTACTGTATGTAATTTACATGGCTTTTCTTTAAAAGTCGTTCATCTAATGCTCGTGTGCTAAATATTCAATGTCTTTCAAAAATTAGTCTTTCGCTCTGAATTTTTCTCAGGTTCAACGAAGATGTTAATTTTGTTACGTATGCTGTATTTTCTGGAATGTGTAGTTTGCATTTTGTAATTTACTCAGATAACGCAATTCTCACTTTCTCTTCCATTAAATATGTTTTCGTGATTTCGTTTAAGTTTAGTTTGTAGTTTACTTACATGTATTTCAAGGGAACTAATTAGAATGTCGTGTAACTTTGAAGGGCATTTAAATGATATCATCATTTTTATGACTGAAAAGATCACAAGAAGTAGTTTGTAAGGGTATCAAATCGCACGTTGATATTTATTCAGATATTAAACTTTGTGTCCTTTTTCGATGTATAAATTATATCCCCGAAATCCCTTTCAGGCATGTCAAATGGTCTTTCACTAAATTAGGTATTGGATTTATCAATAGTATATTATGTGTGTGTGTTACATTTTTAAATTTGTAATTTGTAACTAGAAATGATAATATTCAGGCCATGTGATAAAGATGTGTTTTTTTAATCAATTTTGTAAAGTTCTTTCAGTGTTTGTTGCAATATGGCACGTAATATCTGTCATCATTTTCACCAGTTAACCAAAAAAATCATTGTAACAATTACATGCTACTATTATAGAAATATTTTGCACATTATTCAATTTCAATACTCATATCAACAACAAAACTTAACAGATATGAAATGTAAATGTCGGGAGAAACCAATACTGTCCAAAAATGAAGCGTGGTAAAAAAAAAAAAAGTTGTGAATCGTGGTCAGGCATGAGCATTCATGTTTACACGGGACTTTGTATACACATGGCTAGCAGTGCGCGCGCCCTCATACAAGTTTTGCCAATTTCTGGTGTATTCTAGGTATTCCATAATAATTCTTATACATACGATTTGAAAGCACCTCTAAGTGCCTCATATGTAGCATGAATATCATGGATGATATTTCTTAAATGTAAACAATTGTTTGTAATAACTGATTTCAAATACATGCATGTTTGTAAAATCACGTGTTCCTATTTTATCAGTAAAAAGAAAAAGGGTCTATATTTTATATCAGGTATCCTTGAAATGACGGTTATTTTACACGAGTTCTCTCGATGAATGTGAAAATTCACAAATGTTATATATTTTCTAATGGCTATAGTTAATATTGTAATAATTATATTATTTACATTTAAATTCGGCACCAGAGAGATGTATGTACATGTACATGTATTATATACTATTGAGGCACATGACCATTCGTTATGATTGAGAATGCACCTGCTAGAAATACCATCATCTCGTTGTGGATTTTCAGATTGAATTTTGTAGATTGAAATTGTTGAATATAACTTAAGGAAGGTTTTATCATTTCAATTATAGATTATTATACAATATATTTATTGTTCGCAAATCCATCGTTAAGTAATATATATTATGCTCAGCCAACTTTTTAAGCACTTTAAGGTATCTTAATATTAAGTAAATTAAAATAGAAAGCAAAAACAGATCAGACTGTCACCTAATTTCGATGTTAAAGATAATTCGGGAAAGAATTTACAATTTTTTAGAAAATCAATATTACTAATGCACTTAGAGCTTGAGCGTTAAATCACACTTTATTAGGGCCAAGTAGTGGCAACATTTTCATATTAGGGTACACTTACAATTCTAAAATGATATATTCTGCAACTGTTGAATCTAGCATTTCTTCGGTCATTTTTAATGTTGATTTAACATGAGCTTTTAGGGTATATCATAGAGTATATGTAACACCGTGAGAAGAAGAAAAAAAAAGCATGACAAAGAAGGCAAAATAAATGGAGGGGGCAATTTAGTGCCCTTGTCTCTTATGTCATACGCTCGGGTTTGTCAATCAATATTTTGCTCATTTGACAGCATTAGAACAGGGCTCATTGTAAATATCTTGCGATGTAATTTAACTGCTTAGTTTTCGTTGTCACGATAACAAAATTCTTTAGAGCACTTTTGATTTACTTCTCATTCCATAGTTTTTTAAACACAGCGTAAATACACTTAATTGTTTAGTCAATTAACAACAAATAATTTCACTCAGTACCCGATCAACCGTTAGCTGAAAGGGGGGTAGCTGAATGGAGAGTGTGGAAGGGGAATAGCCCCAATGCACTCTTATAATGACTGACCCATCGGTACATCCAGATATATTTTGTAAAAGAGGGTCGAAATTTGGCGGATATAGGAATATGCATCCAGGGCGTCAAAGAAAATTCTGTTATAGTTATTGATTTTTGTTGTGGTATTATAAAGGGGGCATATACTGGAGAGGCCTCCACTGGTATCTTTCAACAACTACCAGTAGAAAGTTAAACCGTTTTAGGCATTATTATAATTTCGTTTATCAACCACAGCTATTTAAAATGGACAATTATTTCAATATAACACAATAATGCATGTTCGATATAGTAAAAATACAATGTGGATAACAGAAATATCATCTTTAAATGGGATTTAAAGACTTTAGTAGTAAAAGAGTAATTTAGTCATGATCACTTGTTACTTGTCAACTCTTAAGGCATTAAGTGAAATTGAGTATCGCAAAGAATAGCACAGTCCAAATCGGTATAGGCTATTTTATGTGTTTTACTTAATCGAACGCTGTACTCAAGTACAATGCCTAGTATCCTGTTTCAATATTGCAAATAATGAGTAAAATACAAACAGATGCATGTGTTAATCAAACATTTGTAGGTTATAATTAAGTTTTCGACGAAAGTGCCTTGGGAACGGGGCAGGGAATGTGTGTTCGTGCCTCATGGACGTTTGCCGTACCGGTACTCAACGTTGACCCCTTAAATAAATACATTTTGTAAGTAAAAGGAGCACATCATGAGCATACAAAGAATCTGATAACATTTACCGAAAATTAGGGAAAATTTAGCACTATTGGGTTAAAATGTTACCCGATGCATGTTTGTATGCTTTTTATATACCCAACAAGGGTCAGGTTTTACCCAACTCTTTTCATAAGGGCAAACTTGCAGGGTATTCATGACTAGATATACTGGCAACAGATGACAACAGAATGATACGGCTCGTAATATGTGGAAAATGTTAATTAAACTGCCTTTGTCTTTTATATTACATGTATTTTATAGCACTTTCAATAAAAGTATACTTTGCACAATTTTACAGTGTCCGGTAGTGGTAACTATAATAGTTGTGTGCGAATCGGATGATAGGTTTTGTGTGCATCGGTACAGGTTCCATTAGTACTATCAAGGAGCTTATCAATGTCCTACTTTGTTAAGATTTTCTCTGGTCTCCATCTCTGATTTAAAAAACAACAACTGAATTTCAAAAAGCTTTCCCATTAATTAATTCCCCACTGGTGAAAGAAAAAAACACTGTTTTAGTGAGTGACGTACGCACGCGCATGTGTGTTCTATGCAAAGACGTTAACATATAAATAGGATGGGAGGTGGGGACTAGACTGGGAGACCAGCAAAAAGTTTTTTTTTTCTTAAACAGGATCAATACATAGCTTGAACTAGAATTTTCATCATGAGACGAACAGTAATTCCTTTCTCTCTGATTGATACATCATCAAAGATCACCTTTCCTGTCATAGTAGTTATATTTAAATATACCTCCTTCATCAACACCTTAGGCTTACGGTAGGGGCTTGTGATGATTCATTTACAAATGAGCGAATTTTTCTCTCCTTTTGTAAGTGCTGAAAAATTGACAGATTATGTAACGATCAATTTGAACAACACAAAAGAAATACAAATGTACTATTATTGTATTTAAAGAGAAGGTTGAGTTCTGGGAAGAGGTGAAAAATAATTTGTGAGCATTACTCATTCTTATTATGCAAGTGTGGAAGAACATCATTTAAGACATGTTCCCTGAAAAGCATGGCTCTTCAAACGCCTTCATATTCTAAATATGCATGTAACATCGTAAAAATCGGGGGGCCGGCTTTTTACGCCACGTGTTCGTGTAGTCCCATATACATCTTTCTGTGCAAGTGTTTGTAACTTAACCAAGACTTGGCCAAATTTCTTATCATTTTGATGATTCCAGAACCTTGCAATACACACAAATTCTTATATGCTAGATGATCAACCTTTTCTGGTCGGTTCCACACTGTTTCTTTCACAATGCAATCGCATGACCAGAACTCAACTTCATCTTTAAGCTTGGTCGCCTTTAAATTTACATGTATATACAGCACTAGCATGTCCAACGTTGTAAGCAACGAGCAGGGACTCGAACCCGGAATCTGTCGTGAAGGCCCGGTCCCACTGCACTTAAGGATGCAAAGAGGATGTAAAACGTAAACACATCTTGTCATCCGTTGGAAAACGCTATGCATCCGTTGTGTACTCATTGCATACGTGTTTCATACACTCTATCCATCGAGCATCCGTCCACTGTGATTTTATCCGCGCAAAACGTTTTGAGCTGCACAAAACTTTTAGAACGGATGAACTTCCGCCGTGTACGATGTAAATCCGCGACAAATACGAGCAACAAACGTTCTATGTCCGTTATCATCCGTAAAACGTCCGTTGTATCCTCTTTGCATCCTCTGGGCATCCTCGCAACTCACATCCGCTGCAGCTGAAAACGGAAAGAGGGAGGAAAGATAAGGTACATGGAACGTCTATACATCGTTAGTAGCACGGAAATAGAAAGGATGTAAGCGTATGCATCTCGTATATAAAGTATTCAAAGCTGTCATCCACTTCCATCCGCTTTCATCCGCTAGGCTTCCGATGAACATCCGTTTAACATCCCCGCTACATACTACCCACTTCCGTTATTTTCCGTTCTGTTTTCGCAAATTTTCGCAAATTTTGTCCATTTCTGGAGCGGATGAAAACGGATGGAGCCACCCCCAAAATTTTGCTCGTCCGCTGTGTCCTTTATGCATACGTTTTGTGTCCGTCGGCCAGTGGGACCGGGCCATTAGAGAGTGAAGAGCCTCCACCAATATACAACATTACCTCTTGGATAATATAATGCATTATTATGTGGAACGACTTCAGGGGTGATCCTTCCCTTCCCTCCCCCCCCCCCCCTCCCTTCACCGCCTCTTTGAGAATGTAGGGGCAAAAGGGAAAGGGTAAAACAAATAAGGGGGACTTAAAACAGATATCGATAATGTCTTAATTAGAATACCTAATTAAGATACCTCAATGTATCCCCCCCCCCCTTTGATGATAATGTTGCCCCCTCCTCTCCCAACACATCCATGTAGACTTCTTTATCTGGATAATATCATATCGCTGGATGCCATGCTCTCTCTCGATCTCTCTTTGTCTGTCTCTTCTCCTCCCTCTCTCGCTATCTCTCTCTCTCTCTCTCTCTCTCTCTCTCTCACTTCTCTTTTTTCTCTATTTATGTACAATGGACCGAAATTTGGGATTTACTTGAGGCTTCTCTCAAAAATGCTTCTACATTCTATTCATTTAGACTTCACTTGAAAAGTTTTGTTATAAAACAGTGAAGGGAGGGGCGGATGGGAGGGGAGGGGAGGGGAGGATCACCCATGAAGTCGTACCACATATTGTTTGTTAAGAGCAATGAGGGCGTTTAATCTTACTTCTGGCTCCTAACCGATTAAACGATAATAATAACACGTATAAAATAGCCAGTAATTTTATTGTAGGGGCGCAATCAAAGTCATGATTAACCTCTACAGTGCTTGCCTTTAAATTACCTTGTAGGGGAGGTGTATGGGTGTAGTGAGAAATTATTAAACATAACTGTATGTTGATTTCATTTATGCTGATTATATCTAGCCATTATCCCCTTTCCCTGTATTGCCATTAGACAAAAATATGAGCACGTAGTTTTCACCAAAAATCGACTAGTTAATAATAAATCGCATCGCAAGGATTCGATCGCTATTGTGCACGTACGTTTCCCCACTTGGCAGTACACCATGTTTGACGTGTATTGCATATAAAGCGAGCGCCGCACGCTACATCAGTTCTCCTTGCGATACGTCACAACCCGAAACTTTTTAAGGGACATGTCGACAAAATGGCAGCTTCCTTGGTCTACAGCAATGCTTTTTATATCATATGAAGCGTCGTTTTACTCTCTATGTCATGATAATGCTTCAAAGTTGATAGGTTAATTCCACTTTAAAAGTGTGATGTCGTTACATAAAGGGAAATGTCAACTGTAAAATTGCGTACATTTCTAAGGGGATAATATGACAGATCATGTGAAGTTGTTGTGACAACATAAAATTATGTATATACTCCAGTACCCAATGTACGTCTCGTGCGTTACCATCTAATTTTACTCTCATATTCCTTCCAGTATTTCGTCTAGTGACGGGTAAGATTGAACACGTAGAACTTTCAAAACAACAAACTACTGTTGTGTTTTAATTTTATTTTTAATTTTGTTGTTGATTTGTTTGTCTTCTTGTTGTCTTTGCTTTTATTGTTTTGTTTGTTTATTGTTTTTGATTGTTGTGTTATTATGTTTAAGACGGTAATGCCCGCAGAAGGGACGGTTAAAACCCTGAAAGTCGTGATTAGCCTGCAAACATAAATGGAGCTGTTTTAAACCTAGTACTGTTATGAACCTTATCAACATGACCAATCAAAGACATTATACAAAAGAAGATAGATCCAAGTATTAAACATCACCGCACTCATCATTCAATATTCATAAGATGGAATATTAGTTACATTTCTGCATTCAATGAATGTTTGTTTGTTTTGTTTGTATATTTTGTTATCTTTTAGCTTTTTATAAACATCCTGTACTACTCTGCAGTCGTATATAGTGTCCTAAGTTTCTCATTCTTCGTATAATTGCTTTCTCTCAGTTTGATCAGGAGAGTACATTTCATTGAAAAGAAAATCACAAAATTCAAAGCTTGGCCATATTTTCTTCTTTCTTCATATAAATGGTCTATGACAAAATTTAAATTCTTTAAAAAAAAAAATCCTCCAAAGGCATTGTGGCGTGCGCCTGTAATCCAGCCAACAATACAAGTTACAAACTGATTCAGCCGAGGTCGCAGGTTCGAAACTGAGTCACGTCTTTCAGATGGTGACGTTTAAAGTTCGGTTCCAGACGAAAATAATCATATCTGATTAAGACACGTCTGTAAAAACCCAATACACACATACAAACATAAACATGTAAACAACGATGTTGTACCATGTAACCACTTTTAGATGATAAGTACCGAATGAGAGTCATTCTAAACAATATTTATAAGCAAAAACCACATATTATTTTATTTATTTCAGTAAGAAAAAAAAAAATTACCTTGAAGTATCTCGCATATAAATTCATAGGCAAATATATGATACTGCTTTAGCAATACAAGAAAACGTTTGAAATCAAAACAGAACGATGAGTATATTGAGTATATAAATGAACATCAAGATAACGGTGCGTTTTGGCGTGCGCCTGTAATCCAGCTAAAAATGGAAGTTACAAACCAATTCAGCCGAGGACACAGGTTCGAAACTGAGTCACGTCTTTTGGATGGTGACGTAAAAGGGGTGTCCCCAGACGTAAATAATCATATCTGATTGATACACGTCTGTAAAAACCCAATTACACACACGGTAGGAGATTTAGTAGGAATGATATGCATATCTACAAAAAGGTCTAAAATATATATGCCACATCACAATGGCCGAATGCTTCTGACATTTCAAATAGTTTCCAAAATCACATGAGACACCTTACATTTAGTTATTCTATACTGTAACAGTTTCACGTGTTTTTGTTATAACTTTAACTTGGAAATTAATAGGTTTATTAAGAAAAAGTACCATCTCTGTTGCATCTTGAATTTAGAAACAAATTGAACACATCAGCTATGGAATACATGTAATAGTACGATGCAAAATAGGAAAATATATATTGTCGTCCAATACAGCGCAGCACAATAAAGATAAACATGAAAAATCAAATGGAAATTGAACCTCATGAATCAGATCTTGGTAGTAACTCACTGAGCAACCTTCGGCTTGTATTATTGATGATGTAAATTTTGATAGAGCTTATTTTCTGCGGCGTAGCATTTTTTCGGTTACCGAAAGGAGACTTCTCTTGATGACTGAACTACAGGTAGCAGGTAAAGAGGTACAAAGGGATCACGTCATATACCATATCCACCCTTCTCCCCCAACACACACATTCGCACACCCTCTCCTTAATCTATTATTTCTTTCTTTCAATATTACATTCGATTCTTTCTTTAACGTTTTTCAGAGGCACTCACGTAATTACGCCATAAATGATTCTTGTTGTATTATCAATGTTTTTTTAATAGCCTATATGACGGTCGCAGGTATAAACGATGAGCTTTTTTTCGTTGCGCTATTACGTGCGCTACTCTAGTACTAATCAACCCTCTGAATGTAAATAGCCTATACTCTATAGTGACTCAGGCAACCTTTGCACTTCTGTCATCTAGCATTCACTTTTTGAATTATATCACATTTGCATGATTTGCAAGGATCGTTCCGGCAGTCGCTGACGCAATCCAACATGTACATCCTGTTATGCATTTCTGAAGCGCCGGAATATGTACGCCATTAATGACTTCTATCATTATCATTATCATTATTACATGCAATTATCAATATGCATGTGGATGTGAATAACCCGTAGACTAGTAACTCTAAGCAAGTTTTGCGCTATTTTTCTGCATTAACTCATTAAACGATATCATCTTCACATGATGGGTCAAAGACTTTTCTAGTCGCTGACGCATTCTAACGTCAGCCAAATGACGCATCGTATGCAGTCAGGCGCAAGATTGGAACCTCAATCTTGACAAAAAGATTTGACATTGGATCTTTTTAAGCCTTATGCATAATGTATGAGACACACTCCAACAATGCATTGCGATGGTTCGTACGTTAAACCTATGTAGTTAGTACTTCGATTTAAAAGTATAATTTAAAAAAAATCATAACGTCAATTGTCATCGCTATATATTTGTAAGCCTCTCCCCTATTCAAGACAAGTAATTGAAGTTTCCTCTCGATGAAAAAGAAAGAAAATTCACCCATGACATTTTGATAAATCTTCATCGGAATACGTAATTAGGCCTCAAATTTTCAAACGCCTGTAATGCGTTTATACGACACAAGTATTGATTTCACGCCCTCATTTGGCGGTCACCTTATAACAGCCGAACGAAGATCTTTTCTGTAAGATTGCGGTTCCAATCTTGCGCCTGACTGGTATGTAATTGGTATTAGTTAACACCAGAGTGTTATCAACAACCTATGGTTGAATGCGCAGTGCATATAATTTCTCATAAGCTGGTACAGAATTTGCAATTATCTCTTTGAAAAAGGGTGGCAACTCCATTTCATTGGTAAGATCAGGTGCCTTGCCAAAACCTTGCCCCTTCATTGCATTAGACAAGATCACACCGTTCTTCAACTTAGAATGTGCCATGACCCCTACATCGGTGCAGTGCCAGTTAAGCTGGTCTGTATCAACGCTCTCCCATTCCAGCATCTTGGGTGTATACTCGATGCCCATGGCTTCGCAGTATTTCGGGAGCAGCTTCTCCGGTTGATTGACGAGGTCGTCGGCGTCGATGATAGGAGGGGGTCCCTGGTCGAGCTCGGTTTCAACGTAACGGTAGAAGCGCTCCAAGTCGTCATATATGCTTGCGTGTCCGCCGAGAAATGCCTCCACGTCATGGTCGGGTGACACGCTGTTTGCCATACGGTACATTGAGCGGAAGGACTTTTGCGGATGGCGGATAAGAATAGAGTGCTTGAACCCTTTTTCGACGACAGCGAAATCATCTCTGATGCCTTCCACCATGCCCTTGACGAAAAGGACATTGGCACCAGGGTATTCAGCGTTGAGTAAACCACTGATGTAGCTATGCGTGTACCTGTCATCGGCCAAATCATCTATTGAAAGAAAATGTTGAATAGGAATATAATCTAAAATTTATTCCATATATAATGCGAAAGATAATGAGAGAATAACGGTTGCTTAGCTTTATTCAAAGTTCCCCATTGCCGTCCTCCATTCCGAAAGTTTTGAATGGTTTTGCATAAGAGTTGCCAAAACTGTTTAGGTTATTTCCTTACGTTTATGAACATAAACATGTACATGTATAATATGTATATATTGACAAACCGTGTTAAAATGACATTAAAATGCAATGATTGCGTTAAATAACTAACTACTAATTACTCGTTACTGATCTCTAATTGGTCATTGCTGATCACAAGTTACTTATTACTGAGCACTAATTACTTTCGATTAGGTGATAGCGCAATCAAAATGGCGCATCAGGTGTCGAGGACATTGTTTGAGGTTTTTCTACTAACCTATTGCCAATTTACCAAACTTGACATTCTTGGTCCGATCTGGACCAAAGTAGTGGCATGACAGGTACGGTTCCCAGAACACTTCAGTATCACCTCGGGCTGACATCGACCTCGCAAACGCCGTCGAAACCGATCTCGGGGTGCTCCATACCATGATGCGGGCAGGCCCAGACGGTTTAGGGAATGAAGTCGACATGGTTTATTGTGCACGCCCTTCTTTTGAATGTTCGTACTTTGTTTTGTTAACATGCAAAGAGAAATATATCGGTATATCATGTTTCAAAAGTATGATGGGTCTAAGTTGGCACTGGTGTCACACAAGGCCATCGATATCATGTATCATCTTCCTTTTACTTTGCGACTCCCGATCCCCCTCCCCCTCTCTCTCTCCAAGGGGAGGGTCGATTTTGATCGATTTCTTAAAAGAGGGGGGATAATATTGAATATATCCTAAAAGTTGGTTATTATCTTTAATAAAAAAGGGGACACATTTGGGGACTTGTGTACTTAAAGTATTCCATTTTGGATTTAAATGTGAGAATGGGTCAGGTGCCCTCCCCCTCTCGATCAATCCGCCAGTGCTCTCTTATTTTCTCTCTCTCCCTCCGCAATCTCTCTCGCTCTTTCTTTTTCTTTTAACCACCAAATAAAAATACTATAAAGGCACGAATTACAGAATGCTCCTATAGTTTAATAGGATTATTGTGTAACAACTTAACGATTGTATTTCAATCGTCTTGCCGCACAGAATGCGATGATTCCAGTTATCGAATTAGACTTGACAATTGACTGGAACGGAAGGAAGGAGGCACGAGAATATCAACATGGATATACGATCAATACCGTTCGCATCGGCATATTACAAAACTATATAGGCTCTATTAAAGTTGACACTGGTGTCCTAATAATTGTTCAGAATGTATTAAACAACTTACCGAGTTTGATGCTTTTAGACAATAATGAGCACAATTCTGCAAGAATTTATAGCTACAGGTGCTGCATATGTATACCGCCGTACTATACAGTCGCGGTTCTTCACGTTCTAAGTTAGCTAGTGAATGTGATAAGTGGGCGATCACGTATCTCACGTAAACACCTGTTCTGACCAAAGTTCAAAGTCCTCATATCATATTGCTTGAAGATTCCACGTGCTGTAGTGCTATACAAGTGATCCGACATTTGCTCCGGCGATAATTGCTCCAAGCTTTCTTTTGCCAAAATTAGATGATGTTGTAATGGGGTTTTAGGTCATTGGTTAAGTGTTCCATTTGTTTTATTGTTTATTTTCTGTATACATTCGAGCATGCAATATGAGAAAATTCAGATTCTAATTCAGTTCAATTCAATTTTATTGTCATAATCATTACAAAATAATTGCAATTTCTATCATCTTTTATTGTGTGATGTCACTTTAGAGAAGTTAGGAATTGCGATCTTATGCAGATCTTGGTATGGAATTTGATACTTTTATTGCGATACTGTATAAGTCTCTCTATTTTTAAAAAGCATAGATTTGCACTGACCTCATTATTGTCACTATGTAAAATTGACTCTATTTAAGAAAGCAGCAAAACAAGCAGTCTTTTTTGTATTTATAGACACAGTTTATAGGTTTAACCCTTTAAATGACTTTTTACTTTACCTGTATATGGATTATATATGCCAATACTATGCGTGTAAATGTATTTGAAATGTTTATAACTACATCATTTTGTAAATGCAATATACATTTCAATGTAATTTACGTTTGGTATGATCTCAAGTGAAATAATTATGTATTATACATTTGGTTGCGATGCATTGTACGTAAGAAAGATCAGTCTTGAATTGATTCGAAAATGAATTGAACTAAAACATCGGACTAACTGTTCGTTACCCTAACCTTAGCCTTAAGCCACACTTAAAACCCAACTTGCGACAATAATTCTTATCCTAACCCTAACCCTTTAGACTAACGAAATAACTTTACACTAATCTCAACATTAAAGGGATTTCGTAACATTATGAAAATTTGTGCGATATTAGATTGATTATTAAAGAAGTGGACACTGCATGGTGGACATACATCTGGACTTGCAAAACTTTGAAATATACTTATTCTTTACTGTCATATTACCTTCTATTCCTTGGAAATGGATAGGATAAGTTTTAAAATGAAGTTTAAAATCATTGTGTTACAGCCAAATTTACAGGTTTCTCGTGTAAACTACTTCTAATTTTCTATTGAAGACTTCATATACGTTAATATTCATATGTACGCCACAACTGCACATACATTTCCGTGATTTTAAGCGATTCAGCTTCTTTTGCGTAGGCATTTTTTTTAGAGTTCCAGGCATAGTTCTGTTTTTTTTTTATGGCTGAGTGGCGGCGGTCTTGATGAGATCGAAGCCTGGAAGCATGTTTGGAATGTCATTATGATTCTTTTGACAGAGTCAGGTGCATGCATGTATTATGGTACCGATCAGTGTCCATTTGTAGTAGGTCCACGATTAAATGACCTCGCTTTCACTGGCTGCCTGCCGTAGCAACAAACACAATTGACAACTCTGTTTCGTTGAAGATCAGCCATAGACAAAAAGACCTCATGCATGGCTGATTGTCAACGAAACGGTGTTAAGCCTTTTGTCAATTATGTTTGTTGGTACGGCAGGCAGCCAGGGGAAAAGAGTTCGTTTAATGAAATTATGGAAATGCAAGCATTACTTTAAACAAACATAACTTTTTATTCCAAGCTCATTTTTCCTGATTGAGGTGTCATACTAAAGGGCATACAATGAAATTTATATAAATGTGATTTTATCTTTGAATTTCAGATACCGTCCGCCTCATGACTTTTTGGTATCCTTTCTTCAAATTTATTTTGATCACTCATGCGTGAAACATGCATCATGCAAGTTGCATTAAATAAAAGAGGAGGATCTAAGCTTTACAAATATGTGTTATTTATTAATTGTGATTAAGTGATGATAAAATATCGATAATTCTCGGTTTCGTTTTTTCTGAGACGCACTGTAAAAATATAAAACAGGAGATTCCTATACTGAATTAAACTTTTTTTTTTACTTGATTTTCATTGAAGGCGTTAATCCTTGTCAATATGTGTCAAATATTTAACTTACAGAATTGATGCCAAAATCTTGAAAGCTCATTACAATGATTCGATGTAAAGTAATATTGTTTTAAAATTGAAATTTTTAAACTAGATACTTTGTTATATCATGATTGATGAGTAAACTCTGAGTTTTCACTGTGATTCAAACTGAATTTGGAAATTAAATTCCACAAATTATGTTTAATACTGATATTTAACATTCAGAATTGATGCCGAAAACTTGAATGATGATGCGATGTAAAGTAACATTGTTAAACTACATACTTGTTAATATCATGTATGATGAGAGAACTCTGAGTTTTCACTGTGGTTCAAACTGATTTTGGAAATTAAAGTCCACAAATTATGTTACTGGTATTTAACACATAGAATTGATGCCAAAACTTGAATAATGTGGCGATATAAAGTAACATTTTTTTTTAATTGAAATTTTTAAACTACATACTTTTGGTATGGTATGGTATTTTTATTGAATCATGCTTCGCAGTTACATATTACTGAATTGCACATTGATATAAGTTGCATTCCAAAAACGAGAGTACAATTTAGAACAGTATCGTTTACATAATTATAAGTACACGTATTATATCACATGTTTATCCTAAATTTTGTATATACCAAATGTAAAACAAAAGCAAAAATACGAAGGAAAAGGGGAATATCTACCTCAACAAATTATGAATTCAAAGTGAGGAAGAGAGAAAGAAAAGATGTAGACAAAGAGGTCATTAATATCATGTATGTTTACACTGTGATTCAAACTACATACTTGTTAATATCATGTATGATGAGAGAACTCTGAGTTTTCACTGTGGTTCAAACTGATTTTGGAAATTAAAGTCCACAAATTATGTTACTGAATTTAAAATGTCGTTGACTTTATGTTATTTGCATAGTGTGTGAGTGAAGAACTTCAAATCAATGCTAAATTTGGAAATCAGGCAAAATTATGGTTTATATTCTCTATTGACAAATAATGGTTACTTAACAGCTGTTAAAAAAGAACAATATTAATCAGCGGTTTAGTTAAACCTTTAGTCAAAAAGTTAAAACCCTAGTTGAATCCACCTTTGTTTTAATCAGTATTGAGTAAAAACATGTACTTAACTTAGTACATGTTTTTACTCAATATTGATTGAGCAACTAAGCGTTACCCAGATAACATAATACTCAATATTTGAGCAAGAAATTGCTCAAACAATTTGAGTCAAAACATGTACTCATTAATTGAGTAAAATTTGGCTCAACTCATGAGCAGTTTCTTACTCGACATGAGTTGATTACGTTTCTACCCAGTACTGAGTAAAAAAGGGAACCGCTCAACAAAGGAGTAAATATTGAGTAAAGGTTGACTCATTCAAACTGAGTAGAGATTTAGTCTTTTATTGAGTAATATTTTTACTCAACAGATGAGTAGATTTGTTACTCAACACATGTTGAGTAAAGTTTACTCAAAAGTCGGGTGGTTCCCTTTTGACTACTCAAAAGAGTAACATTTTGACTCAAATTGAGCAGTTTTTTTTTAGAGTGTATATAAATGAGAATATAAATGAACACCAAGATAACGGGGCGTTTTGGCGTGCGCCTGTAATCCAGCTCAAAATGGAAGTTACAAACTAATTCAGCCGAGGACGTTCGAAACTGAGTCACGTCTTTCGGATGGTGACGTAAAATGTCGGTCCCCAGACGTAAATAATTATATCTGATTGAAACACGTCTGTAAAAACCCAATTACACACACTATAGGAAATTTAGTAGGAATGGTATGCATATCTACAAAAAGGTCTAAAATATATATGCCACATCACAATGACCCCATCGAATGCTTCTGACATTTCATATAGTTTCCAAAATCACATGAGACACCTTACATTTAGTTATTCTATACTGTAAAGCGGGGCTCCCACTTAGCCCAGTTGGAGCCTCGAGTTGTGTCGAGCTGGCGCGAGCTTATGGCAAGCCGTTTTATCATTAACACATATCAAGAAATCAATTCTTGATATCAAGAAATAATTTTACGTTGTAAGGCAATGGTAATTCTTCATATCAAGAATTGAATTCGTGATATCAAGAATTCGATTTCGTGATATCAAGAATTGAATTCGTGATATCAAGAATTCGATTTCGTGATATTTAGAATTGAATTCTTGATATCAAGAAATATGTTTTAATGATAAAACGGCTTGCCATAAGCTCGCGCCAGCTCGCCACAACTGGAGGCTCCAACTCTTCTAAGTGGGAGCCCTGCTTAACAGTTTCACGTGTTTTTGCTATAGCTTTAACTTGGAATTAATAGATTTATTAAGAAAAAGTATCATCGCTGTTGCATCTTGAATTTAGAAACAAATTGAACACACCAACTATGGAATACATGTAATACTATAGTACGATGCAAAATAGGAAAATATATATTGTCGTCCAATACAGCACAGCACAATAAAGATAAAAATGAAAAATCAAATGGAAATTGAACCTCATAAATCCGATCCTGGTAGTTACTCACTTAGCAACCTTCGGTTTGTATTATTGATGATGTAAATTTTGATAGAGCTTATTTTCTGCGGCGTAGCATTATTTCAGTTACCGAAAGGAGACTTCTCTTGATCACTGAACAACAAGTAGCAGATAAGAGGGTACAAAGGGGTTGTGTCATATACCATATCTACCCCTCTCCTCCAACACACACACACACCCTCCCCTTTATCTATATTTCTTCCTTTCAATATTACATCCAATTCTTTCTTTACCGTTTTTCAGGGGTACTCACGTAATTACGCCATTAATAGCCTATATATGATGGTCGCACGTATAAACGATGAGCTTTTTTTCGTTTCGTTTTTACGTGCGCTACAATAGTAATAATCAACCCTCTGAATGTAAATAGCCTATTAATACTCTATAGTGACTCAGGCAACCTTTGCACTTCTGTCATCTAGCATTCACTTTTTGAATTATATCATATTTGCATGATTTGCAAGGGCCGTGCCAGTCGCTGCTGACGCAATCCAACATGTTCATCCTATTATGCTTTTCTGAAGCGCCGGAATATGTACGCCATTAATGACTTCTATCATTATCGACGTTGTTTTCCATTGTGGCAGTCGCATACATAACGTCAGTTCTGTTGCGTTATGACGTGCACTAATCGATTAGCATGTGAATGTGAATAACCCATAGACTAGTAACTGAGCAATTTGTGCGCTATTCTTTCTGCATTAACTAATTAAACGATATCATCTTCACATGGTGAGTCAACGACTGTGCTAGTCGCTGTCGCATTCTAACGTCAGCCCAATGACGCATCGTATGTAATTGGCATTAGTTAACACCAGAGTGTTATCAACAACCTAAGGTTGAATGCGAAATGCATATAATTTCTCATAAGCTGGTACAGAATTTGCGATTATCTCTTTGAAAACGGGTGACAACTCCATTTCTTTGGTAAGATCAGGTGCCTTGCCAAAACCTTGCCCCTTCATTGCATTAGACAAGATCAAACCGTGCTTCAACTTAGAATGTGCCATGACCCCTACATCGGTGCAGTGCCAGTTAAGCTGGTCTGTATCAACGCTCTCCCATTCCAGCATCTTGGGTGTATACTCGATGCCCATGGCTTCGCAGTATTTCGGGAGCAGCTTCTCCGGTTGATTGACGAGGTCGTCGGCGTCGATGATAGGAGGGGGTCCCTGGTCGAGCTCGGTTTCAACGTAACGGTAGAAGCGCTCCAAGTCGTCATATATGCTTGCGTGTTTGCCGATAAATGCCTCCACGTCATGGTCGGGTGACACGCTGTTTGCCATACGGTACATTGAGCGGAAGGACTTTTGTGGATGGCGGATAAGAATGGAGTGCTTGAACCCTTGTTCGACGACAGCGAAATCATCTCTGATGCCTTCCACCATGCCCTTGACGAAAAGGACATTGGCACCAGGGTATTCAGCGTTGAGTAAACCACTGATGTAGCTATGCGTGTACCTGTCATCGGCCAAATCATCTATTGAAAGAAAATGTTGAATAGGAATATAAACTAGAATTTATTCCATATATAATGCGAAAGATAATGAGAGAATAACGGTTGCAAAGCTTCAATCAAAGTTCCCCATTGCTGTCCTCCATTCGGAAATTTTTGAATGGGTTTGCACGAGAGTCGCCAAAACTGTTTAGGTTATTTCCTTACGTTTATATACATAAACATGTACATGTACATGTATATTTATATACTGTATAATGACAAATAGGTGTTAAAATAACATCGTATTGAAATAAACTAATGCAACATGATTGTGTAATGATTGCGCTGAATAATTAACTAACTACTAATTACTTGTTACCGATCGGTCATTGCTGATCACAAGTTACTTATTACAAACCGTGTTAAAATAACATCGTATTAAAATAAACTAATGCAAAATGATTGTGCAATGATTGCGTTGAATAACTAACTACTAATTACTTGTTACCGATCACTGATCGGTCATTGCTGATCACAAGTTACTTATTACTGAGCACTAATTACTTTTGATTAGGTGATAACGCAATCAAACTGGCGCATCGGGTACGTGCAGCGGACATCGTTTGAAATTTAATACCACCAACCTATTGCCAATTTACCAAACATGACGTTCTTGGTCCGACCTGGACCAAAGTAGTGGCATGACAGATACGGTTCCCAGAACACTTCAGTATCACCTCGGGCTGACATCGACCTCGCGAACGCCGTCGAAACCGATCTCGGTGTGCTCCATACCATGATGCGGGCGGGCCCAGACGGTTTAGGAAATGATGTCGACATGGTTTATTGTGCACGCCCTTCTTTTGAACGTTCTTACTTTGTTTTGTTAACCTGCAAAGAGAAATATATCGGTATATCATGTTTCAAAAGTATGATGGGTCTAAGTTGGCACTGGTGTCACACAAGGCCATCGATATCATGTATCATCTTCCTTTTACTTTGCGACTCCCGATCCCCCTCCCCCTCCCCCTTTCTCCAAGGGGAGGATCGATTTTGATCGATTTTTTAAAAGAGGGGGAATAATATTGAATATATCCTAAAAGTTGGTTATTATCTTTAATAAAAAAAGGGGACACATTTGGGGACTTATTTACTTAAAGTATTCCATTTTGGATTTAAATGTGAGAATGGGTCAGGTGCCCCTCCCCCCCCCCTCGATCAATCCGCCAGTGCTCTCTTATTTTCTCTCTCTCCCTCCGTAATCTCTCTCTCTCTCTCTTTTTCTTTTAACCACCAAATAAAAATACTATAAAGGCACGAATTACAGAATGCTCCTATAGTTTAATAGGATTATTGTGTAACAACTTAACGATTGTGGTTCAGTGGCCTTGCCGCACAGATTGCGATGATTCCAGTTATCGAATTAGACTTTGACAATTTATTGGAACGGAAGGAAGGAAGCACGAGAATATCAACATGGATATACGATCAATACCGTTCGCATCGGCATATTACAAAATTATATAGGCTCTATTAAAGTTGACACTGGTGTTCCAATAATTGTTCAGAATGTATTTAAGAACTTACCGAGTTTGATGCTTTTAGACAATGAGCACAGTTCTGCAAGAATTTATAGCTACAAGTGCTGCATATGTATACCGCCGTACTATACAGTCGCGGGTCTTCACGTTCTAAGTTAGCTAGTGAATGTGATAAGTGGGCGATCACGTATCTCACGTAAACACCTGTTCTGACCAAAGTTCAAAGTCCTCATATCATATTGCTTGAAGATTCCACGTGCTGTAGTGCTATACAAGTGATCCGACATTTGCTCCGGCGATAATTGCTCCAAGCTTTCTTTTGCCAAAATTAGATGATGTTGTAATGGGGTTTTAGGTCATTGGTTAAGTGTTCCATTTGTTATATTGTTTATTTTCTGTATACATTTGAGCATGTTATATGAGAAAATTCAGATTCCAATTCAGTTCAATTCAATTGTATTGTCATAATCATTAACAAATAATTACAATTTCTATCATCTTTTATTGTGTGATGTTGACCTGACTCTTTAAATTATGCTTACTTTACTTTAGAGAAGGTGGGAATTGCGATCTTATGCAGATCTTGGTATGGATTTTGATACTTTTATTGCGATACTGTATAAGTCTCTCTATTTTAGAAAGCATAGATTTGCACTGACCTCATTATTTGCACTATGTAAAATTGACTCTATTTAAGAAAGCAGCAAAACAAGCAGTCTCTTGTTTATTTATAGACACGGTTTATAGGTTTAACCCTTTAAATGGGTTTTTTACTATACCTGTATATGGATTATATATGCCAATACTATGCGTGTAAATGTATTTGAAATGTGTATAACTACATCATTTTGTAAATGCAATACACATTTCAATGTAATTTACGTTTGGTATTATCTCATGTGAAATAATTATGTATTATACATTTGTTTGCGATGCATTGTACGTAAAAAAGATCAGTCTTGAATTAAATTGAAAACGAATTGAACTAAAACATCGAACTAACTGTTCGTTATCCTAAACTTAGCCTTAAGCCATACTTAAAACACAACTTGCGACAATAAATATTATCCTAACCCTAACCTTTTGGACTAACGAAATAACTATACACTAATCTCAACATTAAAGGAACTTGGTTACATTGTTCAGATGGGAGTAAAAGGTAGTGACTTCAAAGCTTAATGTAAAGTAAAAGATAATCTGAAATCTTTAGTGAAAACGGACCATTATTAATCATAACAATTGGGACCGGGTCGATTCCTAAATTCTTCCAACTATATTATTATAATTAAATTAAATTTTAGGTGAATGTAAATCGGCACAAAGCAATGAATATGCTTTATATACCATTCCAAATATTTAAGTGTTGAAATATTTTTTAAAGTCTGTTTTATTTCTTATTTTCATGGAAAAAGGGTTGGGATAGTTCAACAATTGGTTGGGTGAATTGACTGTTCAAGGGAGTAACGCATTGACGCCTTCAAAGAAACCTTAAATATCTTTGTGGTTTGAGATTTTTCGAAGGATTTTGTGCATGTTATGGGTTAGTACAGTAGAAGGAATATAATAAGTAACATTTTATACCAAACTTAGGCAGTGTTCGTCATCAACCTTCAACAATGTTACCGGTTCACTCTAACCCACAGCTAAAACCCAATTTTCAACCCTTAACCTTAACCTAACCTTAAACCTAACCCTAACAATGACCACAATAATAACCCTAACCATATATATATATATAATCCTAACCCTAATATATTTGACGAAATAAAGCCTGGGGCATTTATCTCCGGAGCAAAATATCTGAGCACCGACATGAGACAGGGAAAACTTCAAACGAACGAGAAATTATGAAGTCAACGAGACCAAAGAGCCTGAACTGGGATAAGCGTTATGATAAGTGGATAATTGAATATATATGTATTTATATATGAATTTAGAAACATGATTCATTATATGACATAAACGTATAAAGGTATCGCGGTCATATAGTGGATCAATTGGTTCACGGTTCAAATCTCGCCGCGGCACTAATGTCCTATGGCAAAACATTTATCTATATTTGCCAGGGTCCATCCAGGTATGTATAATGGGTACCCGGTAGGAAGCGAATGTTATTGTGGTTAAACTGGAATGAGTGTGCTTTTAAAATTGCCCATGGTCGGAATAATTCCAGGTAGCGGATCATGTGCGCTATCATGCAACGGGTAGCAGTTCGATCCAATGAGCGGGGAAATACAAATTACAATGTAAAACGCTTTAATATAAACAATCAATATGAAGTATATTAAACCCCTCGACGATTACGAGCAGAGAGAATCCATTAATGTAGACTTTGGATTTTAAGAGAACCTATCAAAGTTCGGTCATATAATATATGACCGAACTTTCAAACAATCAATCAAAATATAGTCATGAACTTATATAAAAAGTTCATGACTATATTTTGTTTGATTGTTTGATTTTCACGCATTGTGAATTGTTGATATCATTATTTACGCTGGTGTAAATGATGAATCCAAGGGCTTTGGGTAAACATCCCTTGCTTTTGAGTGAAGGAAACAATTAAATTCAATCAGTAATTTTGTGAAATTATTCCTCATGCATTATTTAACATTCTAAAAATCCTATTAAAATAAGAAATTAGGTTTATAACATCCTATAAGTATAAGTGTATATGACAATGTTTATTTGTACACCACGCAGGCAAAGAGTGCGTGTGCTCGTATGTGAGCTCGTTTAAGCAAATATGTGTAGAGGAAATTAAGGTTGCGATTAACAAACAGAATACATAAGCAATAATTTGCAGAGTACAAGAGTGCCACGCCAAGGCATAACCTCTTTAGTAGGTTTTGTTTTAAAGCCACACTGTCCTACTGGTAGCTACTTGCTCCCTTTATATAGAAACATTCCTCAATCGGTGCCTGTTGGTCCCCCTGTCCCCCATGATCCTCTTTTTTTCATGTTAATTGAGAGCTGAGTTAATGAGTTAGCCACCTGTCACAGTGACCTCGATGGCTCGCTAGGAGGTCTAATCCCTTCTGGCTGAACTAGTACAGCTGGACTTTAATGATTAAATATGTTGTATTATTAAATTAAAACAATAAAAATAGAAAAATAGTTGATACATACTATAAGATATCAAACATCAAAAGTAAATTGTATGAAATACCATATTTAACATTGTTATTACTATCATTAATCAAATTATTATCATTATTATTATATTTGTTGTTGTTTTCATTGTTATCATTATCATCATTGTCATTACGAGCCCTTTCTTACATATACAAACCAATTAACTTAACCCCCTTCTCCTCTACCTACCCCCTCAGTCCCCCTTTGTTCTTCGTTACTGTGAGAATCAATCGTTTAAATTTGTGTAGGGTGTATTTTGACTAAACTCCTTCCGCATTTGCTAACAAACATACGTTTATCCATGATCTTTTTGTGGTTTAGTTTAGTGTATGTATTTTAGATCATGGTTATATTCATCGCATTTGTGGAATGGTCGATAAAGTCGATATTGCAATTGAAATCGAATTTACCGCTTGAGTGCTGGATGTTTGGACTATCATTTCATTAAAAACGAATTATCAGGCCAACGTCAATCTTTAGATTGTCGGTTGGGATTAAGCACATCATGAAATAAGTAATGAGGGGATTCAGTGGCAGTCAGCTTTTAATTAGGTTAAGTACAATTTTGATAGCGGGTTTTTAAATAATGTTGTTAATTTGTTTGAGTTTTTTTTATATATTTGCTTTACATCTGTGTATGTATTCTTTTTATTAAACACCATAGAAGAGCAGTGCCATTATGAAAATGCCACTGAAATGGGCTATACACCATATTTCGATATATTCATGCTCTACCCTGTATAAATGTTTTTATTTCTATCATTCGTATGAAAATACAAATAAACAAACGATCAAGTCAATAGCATTAGTGCAATATTCTTTTGTTTCATCGAGAACATGTCAGACAGAACGAAAGAGAGAGAGAGAGAGAGAGAGAGAGATTGTCATAATAATGTTTAGTAGCGTTAGTTGAGAGTGACAATGACGAGACTTTCTTTGGAAATATGTATTTTAAAAAATGTTTCCCGTTGAATCTTTTTATCTACGTCATATACAAACACATAATGAGTTAACGCTTCATGAAAACCACATTTAGAGCACGAGGGGATGACATTCACACAAAAACGTAATATAACCAAAAAGTACTTATTATAAAGTTTTAATTTAATGAATAACAATGCGACCAAAGAAATCTTATTATTGACAAAGTAATACAAATATCTTTGCTATGATTCATTAACAAATAGTGCATTAGGTGGACAGGATGTCAATTTAAGAAAAAGGATACACCGTACGTGTATACAATTCCGGGAAAAAAGTTATGCCCACAAATAATTAGCGATATAGGCGTATTAATAGGGGTACTCCAAATTGTGCTCAATTTCTTTTTTTAAGTTGGTATTAAAGGGGTTGGTCAGAAATACCGTCTATCATAGAATTCCTTTTCCCTTTTTCGTGTGTATGTGTTCTTATGGGTGTGTGTGTGTGTGTGAGTGTGTGAGTGTGCGTGTGTGGTGCTCCAATGTGGGTCTGCGCGTGTGTGTGTGTATAAATAAATATATAAGACAGACATTTTGTGAAGAAAAGGCATGCACCTCCAATCAATTGTAACATAAAATCTTGTAAACTGATAAGATTGTACATCTTCATGAGAATGTGCTCGCTACTACTATTATTCTATAAATATTTTGTATGATACCAAATCACAATGCTTCGAAGAAGACGCGTGGAAGCGTCGAAAATTTGGGTGACAGACGCCATTAAATTTATAATTGGCTACAATGTATTACCTGATTCTTGGACTTCTTATTTTTGTCGTCTACATCAAGCAAATATGTGAAACGTGAATTGTCGACAAATCCTAACATCCTTCTCCTCGTGTTTTTTTCGTATCTAAAGAAGGTTGACAGGCTAAAAAAGGCCTTTGCTGAATACTTTTAGATGTACGATTTAGGCTAATATGTCATATTCTCAAGAAACATAAATCGGGACGAATCAATTTTTCAAAAACTTTTAAAGATGAAAAAACTTGGTACACTGTAAAAAAGAATTTGTTCATTGGTAATTCTTACGTATTTTTTCCATGTAGAATTCACTTGAAAACATTAGTTTTGCCACTTACGCACTAAATTAAGTCTTGCTAACTCAAACTTTCAATTTAGTAGAACATACGTGGAATATTTAAGTAAAATCAAATACATAAGAACTTTAAGTAATTTCAGCTTGTATTAATTAGTAATTTTAACTCAAAATCAGAAATTATACGTATTACTCAAACAATTTATGTTGATTATTCTTATCTTTTTAAATTAAGGACCGATGCAGTGCGTAATAGAAATATTTACATAATTTATGAATATTCATTAAGACCAAATTAAACTCTTTTTTAAATAAAACAATTTTTTTTTGTGGTTGAATGAAAATTTAAGGACTTTAAAACATTTACTAATTCATTAAACATGGCTAAGCAAAGACAAGACAATTTTTAATTGTTACCCAGTTCAAAACAAATAAAAACTTGATATTTCAGAAAATTGTCAACCAATTTTCCTTTTAAGATGCTACGATCAAATTTTATATATTATATAAAATTTGGAGCCTTTCAATATGTGTCGAATTGAAGCGTATGTAATAGTTTGTGATGGTGGTAGATATATATATATATACGGTTAAATCTTAAATAGAAGTAGTGAATGATTAGTGGATGTTACTTGTTAGATTAGATGGGTACCAAATCGTGCAATATGTAATCCTATCATAGCTTTTGTTTAATTATCTAAAATGATTACAATACTTAAATTATTTACGTTAATGTTACTCGATTTAACTGAGTAAAAATTTATTCAGCAAAATAAGTAAATTCTACTTAAGATGCCGTAGGTAATATTTACTTAATAAAAATAAGGCAATTCTTTTCCTCAATTTTTTTGAGTTATTTCGACTATTATTTTTGTACAGTGTAGGGGTATGAATTTTTAAGTTTTTGTTACTGTATGTATGTTTATATTTTAAAGATTCAGGCTATTTGGCAATTCAAATATATACAATAAATATATAATATATATATATATATTTGTCTACAGATGTTTGTTTTGATTTCTTTATATAATTTCACAAATGTTTTCTCTCTTCTTCTCGGACGATAAACAGGTTTTCTTCAGATATTTCTTTAGATATTTTAACTTTTGTGGGCATGGTTTCTGGAATAAAAAATAAGGATATGAATTGGAAAGCTAGCAGGTATACGTTTCAGCCTCTTGATGTATCTCAGTGGTTGATCTTTGTCCCAGCAAGCACACCCCCGTGCGTTTAATGTACGTGAAACACTTGCACGATCCATCTTCGAGACAAAGTTGACCACACCTAATGACGGACGCCACGTCTTCGTGGGATGAGTGAGTGTCAGTGAGCGCCCGGTCATTGGCAAAAAGTCTGTACATTGCAGATCGTTTGAAGACTGTCATGAAGAAAATAAGTAGGCAATATTGATTAATTTCTAAAAATAATTTTATTCAACGGCAATTATTTGATCTAAAGAGTCTCACAAAGTCAACTAAATTACCACACAGAGAGCGCGTTAGAAAACGGACCTAACTATTCATTTTCGTTAAATCCCATTGCGTATGAGAGCAATGGCGTATCACCCATATATATACCAATTTAAACTAGATTCTTGGTGATCAAGTGGTTAACAGGAATTTTCACATTAAACTAAAAATGATTTATTTGAAAGGTTTTCTCTGAAACTTACCGGTCACATGAGCTGTTCCATAAAGCTCCATACGGAGGCTGATATGACGCTGCCAGGTCAGGGGTAGCAGGCGGACATAGCGACAGACTTGAGACACGGGCAACGTGTTGTTTACCACAGTGTCCTCGTCAATATTGCCATTGAAGACCTTTAACAGGGAAAAACAATATTTTAGGACCATATAGGCGTAGCCAGGAGCACAAATAAGGGGCCTACTTCCACCTATTCGTCTACTTGAAAATAGGTTAATAATGTAACTTGTGGCTTACTTCGTTCCATCGGATCTTCGCTTCTTTGGGTTACACAAACTTTCGTGAATACTCAATTCTTCATTTCCAAAGGGTCAGGGATAACGCTTTTGAAATGCATCCCTCTTATCGCTAGTGAGTCGGGTCCAGGTGACTTTCTGGAAAATCTACTGCAAATCTGTGAAAATCTTGTCTCGATCTGAAACATTTTTAAGACCAGATAAATATTTAGGTAAAGAGTTTGTAAAAACGCCAGCGATTGACACCATGTCATTACCTGATTGTATGGGCAATTTTTCATTAATGTACATATAAAATGAAGGACCCTTTCAATTTGATGACATTTGATTATTAGCATTCAGGCTACCCGACCTTTCGTGAATATAGGGGCATGTTTTCAAAATATATCATATAACCCGACGAAGTGAAGTACCCGACCCGACACGGAGTAAGCAAAAATATACATATTGCTCCGATTGTCTCATTTTCGCTCGCGTGAACATTGCCAGCACAAACCACTGACCTCTACCTCCTGAACGGATCATCGCACATTCCCATTCACTATACGATACGTACTAAAAGGCTGTATTGTCTGACCGTTCATGAATATTCATGTTTTTGCTAAACTCGGCAAAATGTTTGCTTTTACTAAATGGAAAAATTACGGTGGGGGGTTGGATGAAATGGACATAATGAAATAGGCAGAAGTGATCTATGATAATTCATGCTTTTTATGATTCGTGTGCTCGACCTATAATCTTCAAATCGCTTGGTAAACTGAGTCCAAAGTTAGACTTGTTTCACATGTGTATTATAGGCAATGACGAGCTTGCAACCTATTTTGAAAAATTACGGTGGGTGAACTTTCAAAAGTCAATGAGACATGAGGGCTCCAATGAAAGAGCTAGTGATAACGTACGTCGGGGTGGATGTGCTTTTCGTTTAAACAAAAAATGAATTTTTAACGATTTAAAAAAAAACGTCCATAGGCTAACATGTTAGGCTGCTGACTCTGACCATACTCTGACGATAGGGGGCGTTGTGAAATGAGACTAAACGGAGCCATATGAGGGCCAATATCTTGAATAACCCTACCCTTACCCCTACCCAATGTGTTTATATGCGGTGTGCGTATGTGGCTTGAGGTGCATGTATTTGTGGGAAGGGTCTGTGAGTGTATGCGGCTATGTTACAATGGGTTTCGGGTGTCACCCCCACCTATATCCGTGCCCCTCCCGTTTAACTATCAATATGGACTTTCACACACCTCTACTTTACCGTAGATTGGAAAATTTAACACTACATGTATACCTAACCCTTACACTAATCCTAAACCAAACTTACGACCCGATGCAATCCTAACCCCAATCCTGTTGAAGGAGGCGTGATGGCAGTCAGTGGTCTCGTAGTCCGTAAGCGGGAGGTGTATACTGTTAAACCCGATTTTAGACAAAAGCTCAAACCCAGCGCAGGGTTTTTACATTTTGTTTTGAGCAAGGTAAGGGCCTCTATAACTGTGCGGACGCCTCGGCATACATACAGAGTCAAGCTCCTAGCAAAACAGTACTTCGGAGCAAACGATAACTGTTTTTTCTCATCCAATAGCCCCCAAATCACACCGACAAGACAGACAACCAAACATTTCATATACGCGCCTCTGGCCAAGAATTGTCGGTTTGTAAACGATGTGGAGTCGGTTTGGCGGTATGACCAAGGTATGAGCACTTACCTTGTCGGTGCAGGGGGTGCTGAGGTCTTGTACATTATCAAAGGAAACTCCATCAATACTGCACGAAATCTTGAAGCTAGTTACCCACTGTGCACAACAATCCTGACGACCTTGCGTTGCCAATCTAAAGATGCGATGCGGGGTTAACAGATCAACCTTAATACAAAAAAATATGAACGATGATGACGATAATGATAAAAATGATAAAATAATAGTAATAATAATTATGATACTAATAATTTTAGTAATGATAATCAATAATATAACTCGTATGAGAATTATAATTTCCACAGTCTTTATTATTATCATATCATTTTTATCATGATTTTAGACAAACTTCAATATATATATATATATATATTTAAGAATAATGATGCTCTGCAGTCGAGGATATAGTTTAACAAATATTCCCTTAGGGCTTTGTTAACATTTATTTTATATGACTTTAAAAATGTTATCGTTATGCATCCGTCAAAATAGCACATCAAATCCCAATAGAATTAAAATTAAATAAAAGTATGTGTGTGTGGGGGTGATAGTGTGTGTTAGTCTCTCTCTCTCTCTCTCTCTCCCTCTCTCTCTCTCTCTCTCTCTCCATCTCTCTCTCTCTCTCTATGTCTATAAATGTAAGGAAATAACCCATACACAACAGTTGTTGCAACTCTCGTGGAAATAATTACAAGGCGAAAGATAATAGTTTTAAAAAATGGTTGCGTCCCCCTTTTTTCCTTTTTTCAAAAACAAAGGTTTGAAAATGTATATATATTAGAGAGAATAATGGTTAAGTGGGAATAATGATTAAAATATATATATATCGCAATGCTTGCCGATAGATGTTTCCATTCTCCCTCAAAAATCAAACAATTAATTTCTCATCATTAAAACAAAATGTTTTCCCCTTATTCCAAAGAACGGTTACTGAGGCACCGGCGAATGTTTCTTGTATTTCTTGTAATACCTGTATCCATTGGTTGATATCATTCACTCTTGCTGACCAGGCTCCACGAAGGAGACCAACTTGGGCTAGGTTCAGTCTCGCTCTTTTTGGTCCATGATTGTCGGTGTACTCGCTTGAAACTGTCAGGCTCGAATCTGGGATGGTCCCACTTTCAAAGCCCAGAGCGATGACATCTAACGATAATGATGACGATGATAACGATAATGACTCTAATAATGGCAATGTTAAATTAATTTTTTATATAGCGAAGGTAAAATCAGAATGAGGATTCAAAGCGCTTCACAATGCTTTACATTAACTGAGAAGAGCAGAGAGTTAAATCATGCAATAACTACACATTACAACTACAGTGTGAGTCAAACAAAAGTTTACACCTAGAAAATTGCTAATTATTAAAAGAATTATCGATGAACATTAAATTGTTATATGTCTTATGAACGAGTGTTTTATCTCAAATCATTTAGTACCATTTTTGTATGGTTTGTGTTCACGCTTGGATGAACAAGAGACATTGTTTGCGAGAGTGCAAAAATTGACTTGCGCCAAAGTTGCTTAATATGTGATGTTTGAATAAAACAATTGGGATTTGGTTATTAATTCGGTCTTTGCAGATCCAAATAACATCCCTAAAACAAATTAATCATGCCACACATATCAAATATCGAATATTAAATATCAACGAACATTTGTGCGCGTGAGTGTGTGTGACTTTGCCCTTTGCAAAAAACATATGCAATGCATTTCATTTGATACAATCAATTCATTCTCTCACAACGCTAATCCCAACATAATACATACTGTAGGCATCACTTTGGCGCGAGTCGATTTTTGCACTCTCGCAAACAATGCCACCTGTTCATCCAAGCGTGAACACATACTACACAAAAATGGTACCAAATGATTTGGGATAAAACATTCTTTCATAAGATGTATAATAATTTACTGTTTATAGATGATTTACAAAATAATTAGCAATTTTCTAGGTGTAAACTTTTTTTTACTCACACGGTATAGGCCCTAAATGTATAATATAACAAGCAAGAAAGATGTACATAACCGTTTACGTTATTTTTTCCAAGGTGCGGAAGAGTGACATCTATTGATTACTCACGTGGTCCACCTTCCCCCACATTCGATCAATGAAAATATGTTTTAGGAGGATACGTGATAGCAAGGACATATTTAATTGGAAATAATTAGGAATTGAAGTCGCGATGACGAAAGTCACAACTATACATTTTCTTTTACTACCCCACTCCCCAATTCTGTCTGTTCCACTGCCCCTTTTGATATTATTATGGTGTTGGGATATACTTTAATTACAATCAAATAACAATCGATATCTCCTTCATGAGACGAAAAGCGTTCATGGTAGTTTAATTATTCAGTGATCTAACCCCAAGCACAGATCAGGTTTTTTGTTGCATTTCAAGGCTAATGGACACAGTAGGGGAAAGAGCAGATTAAAGAGAGAAACAGGGGAGATAATCGCAGAGACATAGAAAGTGATAGGGGGATGGAGATAGGAGGAGTCTCACCATTGAATGTCATGGGTAATAGTAGAGGGGCACCAATAACAGGCGTAGAAAAGAGAACATCGGAGAAAGAAATGGATAGAGTAAAGAATATAGAAGGAAACAAAAATGAAGGGATAGGGATAGAGAGAGAGAGAGTGGAGAGAGAGAGAGAGAACGTAGAGAGCGTAGAACAGAGAAATTAGTAGAGAAAATGGAGAAAGAGTGGAGAGCATTCAAGGAATAGAGGGGAGAGACAGAGGTGAAGAGGAGGAGTCTAACCATTAGATGTACACTTAATAGAGAAAGTAGGATAAAGAAATCGAGGGGACGAGAAAGGAGTAGAGGAGGTGGTCAAGGAGGAGAGAGGAGGATAGATAGGGAAAGGAAAAAGAGACATGGGTATAGGAAGAGGAGGAGTCTTACCACTGAATGTATTTTCTTTTGCCAAAGGAGAAATTAGTTGACTGAATACTATAAGTGTACAAAGTACAGGTTCTCCCATCTGCAAATGAATCAGAATGTCATAACAAATCTAAAAAATAGTATTATTCTACTTAATGAGACATCAAGTGATGAGCTAGAGGCAATGGTACAATAATTCGATTCATTTCAAAGTTGCCCTAACATGTATTTTCTTCCAGATTATTTATTTTTATTTTAACTACATAAAAGATATGTGTGTGCATAATTTATGAGACATAATTTATGAGAGTGGTACACAAGGCATAAGGCACAAATCCAACAAGGCAGGTTGCTTTATTACACACCAGATTAATAAGTATTCCTGCTGTCATCCTCAGTATGGATGTCATGAAAGCATTTGACATGCTGATCTCTTTCCATGTCGGTTGTAACATTTGTTATACATGATAGTTATAATTGTATTGCTTCAAATCAGAATACATAAACGAATCAGTTTTTGAAGGACATCAATATAACAAAAAAACACAGTAATGAGTGGTACATTATGAAATATAGCGTATAGAATACAGCGAAGATAACATTGATAACAATATTACATATTTCTTATGTTTTGCCATTTCAACGTATGTTTCAGCATTTGTCACCGTCTTGTAGCAATAAACCTTTCCATTTCTTTTAAATAAATAATTTCCAACTTGAACTGAATAAATCTAAAGTTATTTTCTTTGCATTTATTTCGAAAAATAAAGTGTTTACTCTACATTACAAAAGTGTTTATTATTTTGTTACTAGTCTCGACTCAAAAACATATATCTGTGAGTGAGAATCAAAAACTAAATATTTTTAATCCACGGAGACAATCACTGATATCTTTCCAGAATATTTTTTTAACATGACAAGTATGTAGAATAAATGAATTAACGTTTGCATATCTGTTTAAACAAAATTGCATATTGGTGTACTTTTTATACCGATACGGTGTAATTGTAGAAATCCTTCGATGGAGGAATTTGAACTAAAATTCGCGTAGTCTGGAATCTGAAGTTGTCAGAAGTGGTTTTGTGAAATAATTTTTCGGTTCGAATTATAGCTAGGTGCTCTTTATAAGACTAAGAAAGCTGTGTCATTAACCAATGATTTTCTACAGAATAATTTGCTGTTAAGAGAAGCGTCAGACAAGGGGACACCCTTTCCCCGTATCTGTTTAAACTTGCAATAGAAATGTTAGCATTAAATATTAGACATTATGAGGAAATTCCAGGAGTTACAATAAAAGACCATGAGGAAATTCAACTAAGAAAATTGTTCCCAAAAAGGAAATCAATCATATATCAACCTTATATGTGTTCATCTCTTGCTATCAATTAAACAAAATGTAAAGCAATGCAGTTGGTTGGTTCAATCATTGAAAAATAATTTTATATCTGGTCCAGTTCCTTGTACTAACACCTTCCATGTTCTTGTATTTTATGATACTGAGGTTTGTGTAAGTCTTTTTAAGCATGTTGAGTGCATAATTTGAAGGAAAAACCGATTGTATGTGTGGGAAATGCGTAACTTATCTTTAATTGGTAAAATACCAAAAAATAAAACTTAATTTACGCTATTTCGCTATTTCTTAATCTTTTTTAATTGCTAGCGTGTTTCCTACGCCTCCAGGTGTGATGAAGAAAATCAATACCCTTTCATTGGATGGTCCTGAGAGAATAAAGTGGAAAATGTCGATAAAGATATATGGGGAAGGTGAATTGAAAATGGTTATGATTGATTAATTGATTGATTGAAACGGTTTATTTATTACTCAAACAAAACAAAAAAAAACAAAAAACGCTCGGCAGTTCGACACGTGATTCGAGAGGAATGTATATACCTACATTATGGAAAGCAACACAAATCCAGATACAGTCGGATATAATACATTGATAATATTTAGGCGTATAATATCCTATTTGTGCCAAAATAAACATATATATACAGAGAACAGGATAGAGATATACAGTGAGAGACAAACATAAAGAAGGAAAGTAGGGCAAAAAAGAAGAGAAAAGGATAAAGGAAGTTGGAGGAAGTGATTTCTAGAAAGATAGAGATGAAAGGAGAAAGTGAGGAAGCATATGGCAAAAGAGAGAGAAAATAACTTAAAAAAGAAAAAGGAAAAGAGAGAAAATAATTGATAGAAATACAGAGGGAGAGAAAAAACAAACAATACATAACCAAAAGCCAATCATTTAATCGATTTGTAAACAAAGTCAATTTCGAGTTTAAGTCCAATAGAGGATATTAAACCTTTTGCAAATAAAGTCATTTACGAGTTTTAATCTAACCCAGAAACGATTCAGATTCATAAAGAATATAGAGGGAAAAGAGATAAAGAAAAAAGACATGAAGAAGAAGGAGAGAGGAACTATAAAGGGGGGAATGGGCTCTTCAAGTCGCTTTAAATTAAGGGCGCATGTTATGGAGAACAGAAAAAGACGCACTTATCAGAAGGGAAAAGGACATTTGTTAGGAAAGAAAAGGTGCAAGTGTCAAAATAAAAAGGGCAATATTATCAGAGGTTAAAAGGGGACCCTTCTCGAGTCGCACCTGAAAAGTCTTATGAGAATGGAAATGAGGCATCTGTCGAACGACAAGGGGCACCTATCAGGGGCAGTTATGGAAAGGGAAAATGGGTCATATAAAAAAGGAAAATGAGCACTAATCCAAAGAAAATAGGGTTTTTATCAAAAAGGAAAAGGGGCACGTGTCCCCCAAAAAGGGGCACTTTTAAGTCTAAGAGATGAAAAGAGGCATTTTAGAGAAAGTAAAAGGGGCACTGTTAAAGGAAAAGGAGTACCTATTAGATTTTATAGGGGCATTTATTATCGTTAAAAAAAGGGCATTAATCAGAAGGAAAAGGGGCACTTATCAGAGGTGAAAAGGAACACTTATTAATAGAAAGGGAATAGGCAATTAGTACAAAGGAAAAGGGGCACTTATCGAAGGTGTTAAGAGACACTTCTCGTAATTGAAAAGGGGCACTATCCGGTGATGAAAAAGGACACTTATGAGAATGCAAAAAGAAAACTTATTGCACAGCTAGATAGTGGGCACTTATCATATTTTTAACTGGGGCATTTATCAGAGGTGAGATGGGCAGTTATGAGAAAAGGAAGGGGCTATTAAGTAAGGAAATGAATATGGGGCACGCTCTTTGCCTTGCGCTACTACGAAGGTAAAATAACAGGGGCCTGAAAGAGTTATTCAAATATTTATGATACCATGGAATGTTAAAATTGACTCAAGGTTGAGAGCACTACATTATTGATTGTCAATAGCTTGATCCCTATTTCTGTTACGTTAAAATGCATTAGGGGGGATGTACATTCGGTAAAACAGTGCATGAAATTTGTATTGCATCGCAAATTCATGTCCGTCACACCCGGCGTTTAAAATATAATGCAACAATAGAAGAGCAAATATCTAAACGATACAAAGATTTATCTTCATACTCATTGTTTAAAAGTGGATTAGAATATTAGAGTGTTTCAATATTGCATTACACATCATCGTGATAGATTTCTGACGTTTAGAGTTTTGTTGCAGTTTTGTGTTCTTCAATATGATTGAGTTCTTAGTTCAAATGAGGCGATATGTATCCAAACATTAATAAACCCATAAGGTGGAAAATAAATCGAGTGAATCAAAATTGATAAATAATACTGTTATTATAATTATTGTATTGCTTTACAAAGGCTTTTTTTTTTTTTTATCCAATCAGACAAATAGTAAAGTATACAATTACATCGTCCGCTCACATTCATATGAAAAGAAAAATACGATTCATTTTGATTTATTTGCAAGTTAACGAATATGTTGAAAAAACAAAGAAACAACTACAAAAAATAATGAAGAATGTTGTGACACATTTATGCTAGGAAGTCTTACGAACATTATCATATAATGGTAGGAGATTTTTTTATCAGCAATTATGATTATTACCTCATTATCTGAAATTAAATTTGGGGAGCACACATACATGTCACTTACATGATTAACGAATATGTTGAAAACACAAACAAAAAACTACCAAAAATAACGAAAAATGTTGAGACACATTTATGCTAGGAAGTCTTACGAACATTATCATATAATGGTAGGAGATTTTTTATCAGCAATTATGATTATTACCTCATTATCTGAAAGTCAATTTGGGGAGCACACATACATATCACTTACATGATAAAAAGTCATTTTACATTTCTCCTATCGTAAAGTTCATATGATCGTACAGAATATACTTCGAAACTAATTTGTATCAGCAGATCAATCTTTCCTTTGCGTACACTTTTAAAACATAATCTCTTCTTCTCCTTTATCGAATACTTTCTACGGTCTGTACAGGCTACGCCAGGCGCGGATCCAGGATTTCTTAGGGGAGGGGGCCCAACTTTCTTCTTTTGTTTTGCTCCCGAAAATTTGAAAATCGCGCCGGCCGAAAAGTCGCTCAGTGGGGGGGGGGGGGGGGGGGGGGGGGTAGTGAGCACATTTTTTTTTGTTTTGGTCCTCGAAATTTTTTCAATTTACATGATTTTTTTTCTCAAGGGGGGGGGGCCCGGGCCCCCCGGGCCCCCCCCCCCCCCCCCCTGGATCCGCCACTGGGCTACGCTGTGTAAATAAGTGATTTAAATGAAAAAATAAGTTAATTAAACAAAGTAATAATAATAAGAATGAATAAATAATTCATAAATAAATAAATAAAAACGAAGAAAGAAAGAAATGAATAAACTTACCATTTGGATTGGAGTACCCACCGATGTCGTATTATTAGCCTTCATGCACTTATACACACAATCCTCCTGCCAATTTTGTCTAATGCCGACTGTCAACGTTTCTGTTGCGCTCAAATGTAAGTGCTCTAAATTATTTCCCACAGTTCACATTAACGTTAAATCGATACCTCTATTTTAAACCAATGAAGATCGAATACAATTTTGTCGATGGTTTTTAATAATTGATGTTGCCCCCTGTAATCGTAAAGGGTGTATTAATCATAAATAAAAGCCCAAGGACGTGCGTACCATAAAATTGTAATAATGTTTCACAAAAGCAAAAGTTCGTTGTCTGAAGCAGTAATCGGAGCACGCAACCATAGTGTTAATCGTTTTTAATTATGGGCGGATTGAAAATTTATAATGCGGTGTAATATGTCTAGGTCATACGGTGTGCGTAGAAATATATGAATGGATGAAATAATCATAATCATACACGCCGAAAGTGCAGGTCCCGGCCCGAGATAGGCGATCGCAAAGACTCTCAAAAATATATAAAGCGAGGGCAATTTCAACAGCCATGTACATCACTTATTGGAATTTGCGAAGATGACAATGGAATGACTCTATCCCAACACGATTCTTCATTTATGGGGAATCGAAATTGTTCTTTATTGAGTAAATTATACTTCCCCGCCAAAATTGTATCTACATTTAACTGAGTTGTCGTGGTCTAATAGATATATCACTGGACTGAGGATCACATGGTTCGCAGGTATAGTTTATTGCATGTATTTTAGATCGTGTTTATATATTTCACATTTGGGGAATGAAACTCGAAATTGCTATTAAAATATAAATTACAGCTTAGGTGCTCGATGTTTGGACTATCATTTCATTAAAATAGAATTATCAGGCCAACGTCAATATTTAGATTGTCGGTTTGGATTAAGCACATCGTGAAATAAGTAATGAGGGGATTCAGAGTGACGGTGGTAGGTTTTGAATTAGGTTTCGCATTATTTTGATAGCGGTTTTTTATATAATTTTGTTCAATTTTATTAATTTGATTATAATTGCTTTATATCCGTGTATTTATTGTCTTTATTGAAAGCAATGGAAGGAAAGTGGCATCATGTAATTGCCACTAAGATGGGCAATACACCATATTTTTATTTAATTATGTATTACCCAGTATATTTTCAATTGTTATCATTGTTATGGAAATAAAAACAAACAAACTCAATGTCAGTAGTGCAATTTGCATTGATTTCCAGAGAACATGTCAGACAGAACGAGAGAGAGAGAGAGAGAGAGAGAGAGAGATTGTGCCTGAATGGGATTTTGTAGCGTTGGGGGAGAGCGATAATAACGAGACTTTTTTTAAAAGATGTATTCTAAAGAATTTCCCGATAGCTCGTTTCATCCACGTCATATGCAAACACATTATGAATTGACGCTTCATGAAAACAACATTGAAAGCACGTATGTACGACAAACATAAAAACAAAATAGCCTATAACCAATGAAGTAGATATTGTAAAGTGTCAATTTAATGAATAACAATGCGGCTAAAGAAATTTTATCCTTGACAAATTAATGGAAATATCTTTGCTTTATTTATTTAACGAATCGTGCATTAGGTGGACAGGATGTTAATACAAGAAAAAGGATATATTACGTGTACACAATTCTGGGGGGAAATGTATGTCAAGAAAAAATTAGCAAATAATATAAGCGTATGAATAGGAGATTTCCAAATCATGCTCTAATTTTGTTTTAAGTTGAATTGTTAGAAATACCGTCTTTCTTAGAAGTTCTTCTCCTTTTTTGGTGTGTAAGTGTTCTTGTAGGGGTGTGTGTGTGTCGGTTTGAGTGAGTGCAGGGTGTGTGTAATTATGTTGTTTAATTATGTTTTAGTTTATGTATAAGCAATCATTATTGAAAACGATTTTATTTTATTGTATGTTTGTATTACACTATTGGAGGAATAAAACAAAATTTAAATATAAAAAAATGTGTATATATGTATGTGTGGGAGAGGTTTTTTAAATCTATTTTTGATTGTTTTTTTCTTTGAGGCAATGCTGATGTTAAGTAGACGAGCTCACGGGCGAAATTGAATTAGAATCTGGCTTTTTATAAAGCTTACTTTGATTAGAGTAGTAAGATTTAGGATCTTTTTTTTTATGGAATAAAATTGTCAAATTCGTCTTGGATTACTTTAACTGATAGAGGGTTACAGGATAAGATGAAAAGAACACACGTTTTTGAATGGTGTAAACGTGAAGAAAATTACATATTAACAAAGTTGAATTATGATTCATCCGTCTTAACTGTATCTTATTGGGTTTTTATAGAAGTAAATAAAATATCATTTGAATTTTATATGGGGAGGGAAAGATCGTATAAAAACAATAACTATGTATCAGATTAAAGTAATGGTGGCGTTAAAGTGATTGATTTTGGAATATGTGTTAGAACGCAACAAATAATGTGGATGGAACAACTTTTATATGGATAAAGAAATTTGGGATGGAAGTTATTTTTGTATTATTGCTTAAGTTCAGTGGAAAGAAGGCTATTTTTCTTAATGTGATTATGAAATGAAAAAGATAAAGTTTATGCTGAAGATTCTACCTTATTATTTGAAAATGTTGAAATATCGTTGAGAGATTGATAATTAAAGGCATTTTAAGGGTTGCATGAATCCAATTATTTTTGACAATAGGAAAATATGTATGAGGAATAAGATTGTAATTGATACAGATTTATTAGAACGAGGGATCATTATGTTTAAACATACTATTGATAATGAACATGTTAAGCCCGTCTTTGAACTTTGATATGAAAAGTGAGAATTTGTTTACAATAATTAAATATATCACGCGATTCTGAGGGATCGGAAAATGGGTTAGGTTTGAAACAATTTTGTGAGGTAGATTAATAAGCTTACATCTTTTGGAGACAAAAATTAAGCTGAAAGGATGTACCGTCAAGACAAGTTATGACTATTTTATTACAGAATTACAAAATACATATGATACACAGATAAGGGACGGGCAAACTAATTTATATAATTATACAAATAAAGAAATGAGTGAATTTTTTTTAGATCAAGAATAACATTAATGATAGGGAGCGTGCAGAGGGTGTTTTTTTTACCCATTGATTTCATTATTCGTACGTAGTTCATATTTATGTGATGTAAATTGTTATGTATATGTAACTTCCTTTCTGTAATGGAACATCCATGTATAAGATGCATAATTTTGTTCACGAAGGAGGAATAAAACATGTGTGTTTAAAAAGTGCGTGTGTATCGTGCTCAAATGCGGGTCTACGCGTGTGTGTGTACAAATAAATATATACGACAGACATTTTGTGAAGAAAATTCTTGCACCTTCGCAAAATCTCTTACAAGATGTACATCTGCTTGAGAATGTGCTCGCTACTACTATTATTTAAATATTTGGTATGATAACCTAATCACAATGCTTCGAAGAAGACGCATGGAAGCGTCGAAAATTTGGGTGAAAGACATTATTGAATTTACCATTGGCTACACTGCATTGCCTAATTCTTGGACTTAAAAAAAAAAATCCGTCTACATCAAGCCAAAACGTGAAACAGCTTTAATTGACGACGAATCAAAACGTCTTTCACCCTGGGAACACAATTTAGTTTGGTGTTATACCAATATTAAAACAATTTATATTCTGCATCAAAAATGTATTGGTTTTTGATTGGTTGAGAACTCTTCATGTGACAAGAAATATTTCAATCATTTAAAGGTTTCTCTGAAAAAGTACTATTTAGGGTACTATCTATAATTGAAAACAAAAATTAAATTTTTGGGTCTTGAATTTTTTAAATTTAAAATGTTAGTTTTAAAAAATTAAATATTTTTTAAAGCATTTTTGATGCAGGATAAGAAACAAAAACACCATGCCTTCTTTTCGAGGTACTGATTAAAACTATGGGCCTCGGCCACTCCAACAGTACTATTGGGTTCACCCTCTTGCCCATAGTTTTAAACAGAACCTCTCAAGACAGTGTATATTTGTATAATATATGTAGTATGTAGCGAGCGCGCGCTTTCTCCGTGACGGTTTCCAAGCAACCTATATCAGACTGAGAATGCGCGCGCTACTACTAATATATATATAAATAATGATTAAAGCAATTGAGATAAAAATCTTTGAGAGTTCACGACTTCACCATGACCGGTTTCATTTTATTTCTTCACATATGTAGATTGTTTTAATGTTTGTGAGATACCAAATCAAATTTTCCGCACGAGGAAGACAGATGTTCAGATGCTGATGAGCCTTTGGGCGAAACAACCTAACTACATGGCAGAATACACTATACTCTAGCCTGCAAATACAAGCACCAGTTCTAACAGTTGAGCATTGTCATTACCTGCAGTCTCATGCGCATACCTAACTTGTTTATTTATTCATTCATTTATTTAGACTATATACACCTTTATTATTCATATGTTTCGTAACTGTATAATGATAACTGGACAAGTATTATTAGGCCTTTGTTGAATATTTTTAGAAGCAAACTTTAGACTTATATGTCAGATTCTTGAGAAACCTAAATCGAAACACATCACTATTCCATAAACGTTAAAATATTAAAAAACTTGGTAGGGGTATAGATTATTAGGTTGTTAACGTATATATTTTAAATTTGGCGATTCAAATATATACAATATTTTTCTCAAGATGTTTGTTCTGATTTCTTTTTATAATTTCACGGATGTTTTCTGTCTTCTTTTCGATCGATACACAGGTTTTCTTCATATATTTCTTTAGATCTTTTAACTTTTGTGGGCACGGTTTCTTGAATAAAAATAACAATATGAATCGAAAGTCAGCAGGTATAAGTTGATGCCTCATGATGTATCTCAGTAGTTGACCTTTGTCCCAGCAAGCACACCCCCGTGCGTTTAATGTACGTGAAACACTTGCACGATCCATCTTCGAGACAAAGTTGACCACACCTAATGACGGACGCCACGTCTTCGTGGGATGAGTGAGTGTCAGTGAGTGCCCGGTCATTGGCAACAAGTCTATATACTGCTGATCGTTTGAAGACTGTCATGAAGAAAATAAATAGGCAATATTGATTAATATCTAAAAATAATTTGATTCAGCGGCAATTATTTGATCTACAGAATCTTGGGAGATGATCACAAAGTCAATAATACCACGGTAGATACACACGGACAGTGCGTCAGAAAACATTGTACTTAAATCGTTTTCTTTTTTAATCCCTTTGCGTATATGAGTGTCAAGCGCCATATAATGATTGACGCAGTGTTTTGATGCTTCATATTTTTTGTGAGACTGATATCGTATAAAAGTGAAGGTCTATAATGGACTGAATTTAATTACTGACGTATGCATTTATTGACGGATTACGTCATCCGAACATGAGTCTATCAGATATACAAAATAGTATTTGGAATTGCCCTTGAGATTATTTTTAGAATGTCTTTTTGATCTTGCATAGCGTATTGAGAAAGATAGTTGTGACACGCGCACATGTACGCGATCAAAGGGCAATCCATGGAGCTCCATAACGTTCATTCTTATATAATAAGATAATAACATGTGGCGTTCCTCAGGATTCCTTCTTGGGACCTACACTGGTTGTGATGTATATAAACGATTTGCCAAACTCAACAAACTATTTAACTTTAGACTTTCTGCCGATGATTCTAACTTGTTTCATACATTTCCACCGAGACTGAATTTGATTGATATGGATATAGTGAATATGCATCTTGATGAGGTGACCATAGGTGATCAAAGTAGTAAAGAAACGAATTTTAAAAATTAAAATTAATAACGATTTATTTAAAAGGTTTTCTCTGAAACTTACCCGTCACATCGGCTGATCCATAGAGCTCCATACGTAGGCTGACATGATTATTCCAGGTCAAAGGTAGCAAGCGGATATAGCGACAGACTTGAGGCACCGGCAACGTGTTGTTTACCACAGTGTCCTGGTCACTATTGCCCTCGAAGACCTTTTATGGGGGGGGGGGGAGAAATAGTTTTGGACCATAGCCAGAGGCACAAGGGGTCTACCCCTCCACTTTTCATCCATTTAGAAATAGGTTAACAACAAAACGTGTGGATTACTTCGTTCCATTGGATCTTCGCTTCTTTGGGTTACACGAACATTCGTGAATACTCAAGTCCCAATTTCCAAAGGGTCAGGGGGGAAACGCTTGTGAAATACGCTCCTCTTACCACCAACGTGTCGGGTCCAGTTTACCCGACATTTCCTGACAAATCTACTGCAAATCTATGAGAACTCTTGTCTCGACCCGATACTATTTTATACAAGAAAAATAATATCGTAAAAAGATTATCTGATTGTATGGGCATGCTTTCACAAATAGACATGTAAAAAGATTAGTCTAATCTCCAGGACCATCTTTGAAAAAAAATCCAACATTCATGTTACCCAACCTTTCGGGAATACAGAGAATGTTTTCACATGAAACTTTTCATTAATATGGGGGTATCTTTTCACGGAAAGTCGTGTAACCCAACAACCCGACCCGACCCGACGCGAAGTCCGATGGGACGAAGTAAGCAAAAAATGTAACCCTTACCCTTACCCCTACCCCAGCTGTGTTTATGGGGTGTGCTTGTTTTGCTTGTTGTGCACGTGTTTGTGAACTATCCATATGGACTCTCACACACCTCTACTTTACGGTAGATTGCAAAATTTAGTTATTTTAATAACTTATATTATTGAGGGTATAAAATGCGAAACATTTCTGTATCACGGTCGCTTCGCTCTCTCGCATATGGTTCTTGCGTATATCATTTCGTGCCCCAATATGGTATTGTTTATGAAGAGCGTTCCTGAAAGTTTAAACGTTTGGAGAAAAAAATGAAATTCTCGTTGCTTAACTCCCTAGCAAAACCAATTGTAGGCATCTTGATATTGCGCCCTCAAAACAGAATGGCAAATGTTAAACATTTAACAAAAATTCCGACATTTCATAATCTTGCTAAATAAATCAATTTCTCTCGAGCCTTTCATACTTTTGCACGTTATTCCTATGATATGTGATTACAAATCAGTTTATCAAACTTCAACATCGGTGAAAACCATACCGCTTGGTAGGAGAGCTCACTTGCGAATTTTCCTGTGTTCAAGATGGCTAAAATTCATAAAGATTGCGTTTATAAGAGCCAGAAATTAGATCAAGCTCCTATTACATAACATCGCCCAGTCACACCGACAAGACCGACTCCAGACCGACAACGGACCGAACCAAAACAATGACATGTACGCCCTTACGGCCCAAAATTGGTCAGTCGGTAAACGATATACAGGTAGAGTCAGTTTGACAGTGTGACCGAGGTATTAGCATTTACCTTGTCGGTGCTAGGGGTGTTGAGGTCTTGTACAGTATCAAAGGAAACTCCACCAACACTGCAGGAAATCTTGAAGCTAGTTACCCACTGGTTATAATCCTGACGACCCTGCGTTGCCAATCCAAAGATGCGATGCGGGGTTAACAGATCAACCTTAAAGAAAAATATGAATGATGATGATGATAATAATAATGATAATAATTATAACAATAATAATGATAACAATGATAATACTAATGATAAGATAAATGATAATGAGTTATGAAACTGGTAAGAGAATGTTTATTATTATGATTTTACGATTATATCATGGTTTTGAATATAATTGTTATATCGATTTCAAAACAACTTCAATATAAATAAGGATGTGTGTGTGGGGTGATGATTGAGTGTGTGTGGATGTGGGTGGGTGGGCATGTATATGTGTGTGTGTGCGGTTGCGTGTGTGTGTGTGTGTGTGTCTCTCTCTCTATTTATATATACATAAATGTAACGAAATAATCTAGTATACAACAGCTTTGGCTACTCTCGTGGAACTTGATAAATACAATGCGAAAGGGTATGAGAAGTAATCGTTGCGGCTCCCTTTTTGACGATTCTTTGCAAAGGTTGTAAAGGTATATATATATATATAAATGTTAAATCAAAATTAGAGAATAAAGGTTATAAGAGAACAATGGTAAATATATATATATATATATGTTTACATGCACATAATTATGCTTGTCGACAGATGTTTCCACTTTTTCTCCCGAAACCCACACATTTATTTTTGTATGATTTGTTTTAGAATTTCCGAAGAATGATTCCTGAGGTACCAGCGAATGTTTCTTTTATTTCTGGTAATACCTGTATCCATTGGTTGATATCATTTACGCTTGCTGACCAGGCTCCACGTAGAAGACCAACTCGGACTAGGTTCAGTCTCGCTCTTTTTGGTCCATGATTGACGTCCCACACGCTAGACGCTGTCAGGCTAGAATCTGGGATGGTCCCACTTTCAAGGCCCAGAGCAACGACATCTAACGATTATGATGATGATAATAATGATAATAACAATAATAATTATGATGGTATTAATAATTTAATGTTAAATAAAAAGCGAGTTTCAACGGAGAATAGGAATTCACAAATTCACAAATCGAAGTTATTTATAAACTGAGAGCAGATAATTAAATCATGCACTGACTACATCATTACAACTTTAAGTATAAAGTAACAAGCTAGGAAGCTATGCAGAAATGTTTACATAAAGGTTTCAAGTGCGAAAGAGTGGCATATATTTATTATATGCTCCACATGCATTCACATTCGAACAATGAAAATGTATTTTAAGAGAATATATCATAGTAAGGACATATTTTATTAAAATAGCTAAGTGTTGCAGTCGCGATGACAAAAGCCACAAAGACACGTTTATATTTTTCACCCCACATTCGGTCCGCTCCACTTCCTCTTTTGATATTATAAAAGTGTTGGAATATTATCAATAATGATTAAAGATCAATCGATATGTCTTTCATGAGACGAAGAGCGTAAATTGTATTACGATCTAATTCTCAGCACATATCAGGTTATGTTTTGCATTTCGATGGACAGAGTATGGGAAAGAGAGGATGAAAGAGAGAAACGGGGGGGGGGTAAAGGCAGAGAGATGGAGAGAGGGGGTCTAACCATTGGAGGTCACGGGGAATAGTATTGGGGCAGCAATGTCATGGGTAGAAGAGAGAACATAGAAGAACGAAATGACAGAGTAGTGAGAAAGAGAAGGAAAAAGAGAGAAAGATGGGAGATCATTATTAAGGAAGAGATTGGGGAGAGACAGGGGTGGGAGGAGTTCCACCATTGAATGTCACGGCGAATAGTAAAGGGGCAGCAGTGACATGCATGAAAGAGAGAACATAGGAGAACGAAATGGACAGAGTAGAGGAAAGAGAAGAACATAAAGGATATAAATAAGGGAAGAAACGGCAGAGAGAGAAAGAGGGGGGGGGTAGAGAGATGGGGGAGAGGATTAGCATTACCATTGAACGTCACGTGGAATAGTAAAGGGGAAGCAATGGCAGGCGTAGAAGAGGGAACCTAGGAGAAGAAACGGACAGAGTAGAGGAAGAGAGGAATAAAGAGAGAAAGAGAGGGGGATAACGACAGAGAGAGAGAATAAGAGAGGGATATAGAGATGGGAGAGAGGAGAAGATTTACCATTGAACGTCACGTATAATAGTAAAGGAGCAGCAATGATATGCGTAGAAGAATATGAGGGAGAAATTGATAGAGTAGAGGAAAGAGAGGAAGAAAGAGAGAAAGAGGGGGAACGGCAGAGAAAGTGAGGATGAAAGAGAGAAACGGGGGGGGGGGGTAAAGGCAGAGAGATGGAGAGAGGGGGTCTTACCATTGGAGGTCACGGGGAATAGTATTGGGGCAGCAATGTCATACGTAGAAGAGAGAACATAGAAGAACGAAATGACAGAGTAGTGAGAAAGAGAAGGAAAAAGAGAGAAAGATGGGAGATCATTATTAAGGAAGATATAGGGGAGAGACAGGGGTGGGAGGAGTTCCACCATTGAATGTCACGGCGAATAGTAAAGGGGCAGCAATGACATGCGTGAAAGAGAGAACATAGGAGAACGAAATGGACAGAGTAGAGGAAAGAGAAGAACATAAAGGAGATAAAGAAGGGAGGAAACGGCAGAGAGAGAGAAGGGGGGTAGAGAGAGATGGGGGAGAGGAGGAGAATTACCATTGAACGTCACGTGGAATAGTAAAGGGGCAGCAATGGCAGACGTAGAAGAAGGAACACAGGAGAAGAAATGGCAGAGTAGAGGAAGAGAGGAAGAAAGATAGAAAGAGGGGAGATAACGACAGAGAGAGAATAAGAGAGAGATATAGAGATGGGAGAGAGGATGAGACTTACCATTGAACGTCACGTGGAATAGTAAAGGGGCAGCAATGATATGCGTAGACGAATATGAGGTAAAAATGGATAGAGTAGAGGAAAGAGAGGAAGAAAGAGAGAAAGAGGGGGAACGGCAGATAAGGAGAGAGAGAGGGAGAAAGAGAGGTGGATAGAGAGATGGGGAGAGGAGGAGATTTACCATTGAACGTCACTGGGAATAGTAAAGGGGCGGCAATGATTGATGCATAAAAGAAAGCAGGAGAGAATATTGGAGAGAATTAGGAGGAAGAGAGGATGATACAAAGAGAGAGAGAGGGGGGGGGGGGAGATAATTAAAGAAAGAGAGGTGGGGTAGAGACAGAGCTGGAATGCGGAGTCTAACCATGGAATGTAGACGTAATGTAGAAAGTAGGAGAAAGAAATGGAGAGAGGATGAGACTTACCATTGAACGTCACGTGGAAGAGTAAAGGGGTAGCAATGATATGCGTAGAAGAATATGAGGTAAAAATGGATAGAGTAGAGGAAAGAGAGGAAGAAATAGAGAAAGAGGGGGAACGGCAGATAAGGAGAGAGAGAGGGAGAAAGAGAGGTGGATAGAGAGATGGGGAGAGGAGGAGATTTACATTGAACGTCACTGGAAATAGTAAAGGGGCGGCAATGATTGATGCATACAAGAAAGCAGGAGAGAATATTGGAGAGAATTAGGAGGAAGAAAGGATGATACAAAGAGAGAGAGAGAGAGAGAGGGAGGGGAGATAATTAAAGAAATATAGGTGGGGGAAGAGACAGAGCTGGAATGCGGAGTCTAACCATGGAATGTAGACGTAATGTAGAAAGTAGGAGAAAGAAATGGAGAGGAACGATAAGGGTCGAGAGGAAGGGAGACAATGGAAGAGAGAGAGAGAGGGTGATAGATAGGGAAATAAGAGAGGGGGAAAGAGAGAGGTAGATAGAGAAAGAGAGAGAGAGAGAGAGAAAAAAAAATAGGTAGGAAATAGAGGGGCAGTCTTACCAGTAAATGTATTTTCTTGTGCCAAAAGAGAAATTAGTTGACTGAATAATATAAATGTAAACAGTACAGCTTCTCCCATCTGCAAATGAATCAATATGTTGAAGAAAAAAATTAATGTCAACAAATGTAAAGCAATGCAGGTCGGTTCACTCAATGAAAGACAATGTAATCTTTGGTCCTTTCCCCTTAGCACCTTGCATGTTTGTGTATATTATGACACTGAGGTTTGTCTTCTTTAATAAACTGAAATGAAAAGTCAATTGGATGTGTGGAAAATGCGTAACTTATCTGTAATAGGTAAACAAAAGAATACCAGAGGTATTAACAGGGGCCTGACCAAGTTATTCAAATATGTATGATACCATGGAACGTGACAATTGACTCAAGGATGAGAATACTCCATACTACTGTTAGGTTAAAATGCATTGGGGGCAAAAAAAGGATGACATTTTGTAACCCACTTGATGAAACATCTTTTTAATATTCGTTTATTCTTATCGTTCCCCTATTTTAGTGCATTTTGGATATGTTTTCTATAAGCTCCTTTAAATAAATACAACACTAAATAAAGCTATACAAAGGCATAATCCCTAATAATGAAGTTGATACTAAATTAATTAATGTCATTTAGCGGTTAACATATTTATATTGCATCTCAAATTTATATCTGTCGCTCCAGATATATCCTGTTTTCACTCGGCGTTTAAGATATATTATGTAACAGCAGAAGAGTATCTAAAAGACAAACCAATTTATCTTCGTACCCATTTTAAAAATTGAGATAGAACTTTAGAATGTTTAAATATCGGATTACACGTCAAGTCTAACATGTACGTAAGACTTCCTAGCATAAATGTCTCACAATATTCTTTGTTATTTTTATTATACGTATCTTTGTTTTTTCTACATATTATTAATAATAACAATAATGGTGGCTTCTCATATACACTGTCGCTCATAAAGGTGGAATATTTTAGTTTTACCCCAATTTATGGAATTATTTTAAAAATTATTTAAAAATAGTAGATAAAGATAATAGTATACATTCTCAGATTTTATTGAATATTAACTTGCCAATGTGTGTTTTGCGGAGCTGCTAAAGCATGTGTATGCTACTATGCTTATTAACTAGGGGACCTACGCTCTCAAGTCATAAATGACAGTAATGAGGATTAATGCCCCACAAAAGGGCACTAATATAGCACATCGACACGGTTTTGATCCTGGGGCCTTACAGTTACGAGGCCATTGTTTTGTCACTGAACCATGACTGTACGCAGCGGAGGCTAGGGTAGGGGGCAGTTTCCATAAATAAAAAAAAACAAAGAAAATGCAATAAATTTTCAATAATTTATTGCATTTTACCCCGGTCCCCAACATAACAAAATCCTCTGGATGGCCATGCATTATGGCTCAAGGCATGGGCACACAGAATTTGTTTTAATGTTAGGCACCAGTAATTATGATTATAACCTCATTCTCCTATTTTCATTATACATACTTATCACGTACACGATATTTGTAATTTTTACATATCTCCTATCGTAAAATTCATCGTACAGAAACAGCAGATCAAAGTTTCCTTTGCGTACAGTTGAAAGAGAACAAAAATCTCTTCTTCTAATTTTTCGAATACTTTCTACTGTCCGAAACGAATAAATCAGTAAATAAAAAAATAAAAAATAGACGATAATAATGAAAACGAAGAAACAAATATATTAATAAATGAATAAAAATGAAGAAATGAAGAAATAAATAAACTTACCATGATGATTCGATGAACCACCGATGTCCTACAATTATCCTTTATGCACTTATTCTATACGCCTTCCTCCTGCCAATTTTATTTCGAATGCCGACTTCGAACGTTTTTACGCTGGAATGTAAGTGCTCCAAGTTAATTTCCACTGAACACATTACCATTAAATCGATACCTTTATTTGACACCAATGAAGATCAAATACAATTGTGTGCGGTGCCCATGGTGCTCCGGTTTGCACAATTCCGACAAATTTAATCGATGATTTTTTAATGAAGTTACTACCTGTAAGCGTACAGAGTGTATCAATCACATATAAAAGCCAAATTGCAACGAAGTGTGTACCATTAGCATACAGGGACTAAAAAGCAAAAGTTCATTGTCTGATGCAGTGATCGGAGCATGCAAGCATAGTGATTACCATTTTCAATTATGGGCGGATTGAAAATTCATAATGCGGTGTGATATATCTGGGTCGTACAGTGTGCGTAGAAACAACGGAATGGATGGCATAATCATTATATTTCTAATGCTTTACTTGAGGCCAATTTCAAAACGCTCTGAGGTATTGTGGTGAAGGCTGTCATATGAGAGGTCCCGGGTTCGATCCTTGCTCGGTGCTTACAACCTTGGACAAGGTTTTTTAACCATGATAATCCCTCTCGACCCAGATGTATTATATGGTCATTCCTGCGAGTTATTGGTAATGATAATTGCAAGGCCTGTAAAAAGAGCAGCAATAATAACCGATGTAGCTAATCATAGTAAGGATAATGATTATAATAACAATATAATATTCATAATAAAGATAATAATATTACTAATACTAGTCCATTATTACTTCTACTACGCATAATGACAACAAAAACGAGTCTGTAATAATGATAATAATAATATTAATGATAATGATAATACTATTGATAATAACAGGCATTTGTATTAAGCCAGCTATCGAGAACTTCTATTCCGAGGCGCTCAAGAAAATATAGATGTTCAATAAGAGTTCAAATGAGTGTCATTTTCTCGTATCGAGCTACCCTGGGTAAATATGGCCAATTTTATCATTGTCATTATTGTGAAAAGTCGTAGTCTAGTGGATACGTTCCCGGTTCACCGCGCCATACCTGAACAAGCCTATAGTCTCCTCTTTCTTTTCACCCACCTTTCCTACTGATGTTATTTTTGTGAATAGCTGCATTAGATTTTTATACCTGTTACACTTACGTTGACAATTTTGGTTTAATAATACCCAACACGATGGTAGTTAAGTGTCCGACCATGTAAATTTGGGCAATGTAATGCCCAGCATTGATTATACTGTCTTGCTAATGCACGATCATTTCTTCCTGTAAATTTAAAGGAAAATCGCCAAAGTTTGTCTGTATTTTTCCCAAAAGGTGACCTTTTTACCCTACGCTTTTTGGCAGTGTCAATAACGTTATCAAACATTTCTATCATGAAGTAAACCAAACAAGCAAATTAAATCTTGATTTAGTCTCTGTAATCTATATACTAGGATTTGTTTTCGAAATTTGTCATGAACCCTTTAAGGAATGAAAGTTTTCGGGCTAACTAAATCCCACATTTATCCCAGAAGTTTCAATTTATATCTCTCTAGCAGTCGTCACATGTCATGATAACACAACAAATACATGCATGAGTATAATACATATCTATTGTGATTTCTAACACTTAGTTTCCATGAAATTGGCGTTATACCAAAATATTCTGTTACATAACCATGGACCCATCATATACTTTAATTTTTCTTGAGGCACCCCTAGCGATGATTTGCAGCAACCCCATCGAAAACGCTGCTCTATTTTTTAACCCACCCTATAGGCCTATATTAAAGTTAGGTGAGGTTTCGCGTGCTGATTATCAATTTCTCAATCATATTACAGCAATATGATCGGGACGGTTTCATATTTAATACAGTTGCACTATTTCTAATAAAACGCAAACGGCAAGTGAAGACTGATTAATTTTTGTTGCAGGCTAATTTTTCTAATTGAACGCAAATGCCATTTGAGTTGTAAACATGGGAAAGATGAAATCGTTTTTAACGATTCTGATGGATATGACCTCCGGCACGGTTTGCTTAGAATTATTTTCCACAAATGATTCCAGGCAAAAACCCAGATGTCTATTAAGCATTAAAGATGAAGTTGAGTTCTAGTCATGCGATTTCATTGTGAAAGAAACGGTGTGGAATCGACCAGAAAAGGTTGATCATCTAGCATATAAGAATTTGTGTGTATTGAAAGGTTCTGGAATCATCAAAATGTAAAGAAATTTGGCCAAGTCTTGGTAAAGTTACAAACACTGTACACAGAAAGATGTATATGGGACTACACGAACACGTGGCGTAAAAATCCTACCCCCGAGTTTTACGATGTTACATGACATATTTAGAATATGAAGGCATTTCAAGAGCCATGCTTTTTAGGGAACATGTCTTATCTGATGTTCTTCCACACTTTTATAAGAATGATAACGCTCACAAATTATTTTTCACCTCTTCCCAGAACTCAACCTTCTCTTTAACTAGCCGATTTCCTGCGAAAATTACGTGCTCATATTTAGGTCTAATGGCAATAACCTACGGGGAAAGGGGGTAACAGACAGAATCGAGTACCGCCTGGCTGGAACGCTCCCCAGGGAGTGTAGATTGTGCACACAGTGTGTGCGGGCAAGTATTGAATCCAATGACCGGGCCAATAGTATGCAAAGTGCTTAGAGACATCAAAGCTTTTATAAGCGCTTTATAAAAGCGGAATACTATTATTCATTATTTAAATGAAATCGACATGCAATCATGTTTTTTAACACCTCTCTATACTCCTACACGTCCCCTACAACGGAATTTAAAGGCAATGATGAATTTGATTGCGCTTTAAATTGAAATCCCTGGCTATTTGATACGTGTTACTTGTATCGTGTACTGTTTAGAGTCAGGAGGGCATTAACTCATATCCTTTAACACACAGTTAACACCCTCCTGGCTCTGAACAGACAATATTTGGAACGATATCAGGGGTGAAACTATTCCTCCCCTCCGCCCCCGCCTGTTTAAGAATAGGGGGGGGGAGTTTAAATTTAGGGGGGATTCAAATCGATATCCATGTAGGCCTCTTTACTTGAATAACTCTCTCTCTCTCTTTCCTTTTCTCTCACTTTCTCTTTTTGTCTGTCTTGTCCTCCCCCTCTCTATTTTTTCTCTCTCTCTCTCCCTCTTGCACTCAATCTCTCTCTCTTTCCCTCTCTCTTGATCTCTCTCTCTCTTTTCCTTCTCTTTTTTCCCTTGTCCCATCTAAATTATGCTCTCTCTTTCTCTTATCTTCTTCACATACTGAGTATGTTTTTCTCTCTTTTTTCTCTCTAGACTAGTCCCAAAAAGTTCTACGATATCGTACTATTGTTTTTGAACAATTATTATTTGCACATGACGTCAGTTTTAAGTGTGTAATATTGTACTAGTAATAATTGATTTGCTTTTCTCTTTTCTTTTACATGCTCTTATTTCCATGTAGTTGCTGTTTTTAATCTTTTCATTTGTGATAATTTCCACAATTCGACTTTTGGCCCAGACGGATTTATCTTAGAATAATCGTAGGCTGTAATGTTTGTATATATGCGCAATTAACCTATTGTCCGATTCCCACACGATAGTTACCACTTCATGACACAGTACAATTTTGCAAAGTATAATTTTATTGAAAGTGCGATAAAATACATATAATATGAAAGACAAAGGCAGTTTAAATAACATTTCCTAATATTACGAACCGTATCATTCTGTTTCCATCTGTTGACAGTGTATCTAGTTATAATTGCCCTGCAAGTTTGCAGAGTTGGGTAAAACCATACCCATGTTGGGTAAAAAAAAACATACGAACGTGCATGTTTGTCGGGTAATATCTAACCCAATATTGCGTAATTTTCCCCATTTTTGGGTAAGTTTTATCAAATCCTCTGTATGATGTTGTCCTTTTTTTTAAGGTAATACAAAGTTTTGAGAAATTTGCAAATTGGCTGGAAAGTGATTTTTTACAATTTTGAAATATGTGGATGCCCCTGTGGATTCTTTCTAAGCACTAGAAAATTCAGCTCCTAAAACACTTCTGCTTTCGGGAAATTGAATATCAAAATTTACAGGTGCTCCCTGTAAATTTTGTAATTTTAAAACCGCATCTACGGCCATACAATGATAGCTGCGACCATGACAATCTCAGAATATGTAGTTGTGATATTTAATTTCCAAACGGAAATAGCCAATCGGTCGATTTTAGTAAAGAAACATTGTTTTAAAGCTAAATTGAAATCTTGACCTTGATAGGGAGCTATACAACGAAAAGGGTTTTTTATTCACAATTTCATCACTTTAGACTCAATTTCAAACGCGACAACGATAACTGAATATTGTAGGATCGCATATGTTTCCAATATGTTCATTTGAACCAAATTCATGACACCATACCAAAACGTTGTAATACCTTTAACAGGGGTAAAACATTTCCTAATTTATTTCAGAGTCAATATTAACGGACCCATATACATTTCAGGATACAACACTTTTATTTTCTCTTTTTTTAATTAAAATATAAAAATTATTTAACGTTTAGTAGTAGTACTGCAAACGTCCAAATGGCATAAACACACATTCCCTGCCCCGTCCCCAAAGCACTTTAATCAAAAACTTGAATTGTAACCTATACACGTTGATTGTTATATGCTTCTGTTTGTATTCTGCTTATTATTTGCAATACTGAACCAGTGTACTAGGCATTCGACACCGGTACAGCGTTCGATTAATTAAAAAACACATGAGATAGTTTATACTGAGTTGGACTGTGCCATTCGTTGCGATACTCAATTTCACTTAATGCTTTAATGGTTGACAAATAACTAGTGATTATGGCTAAATTACTCGGTAATGTCTTTTAATCTGATTTAAATATGATATTTCTTTATCCACTTAATCTTTTTAATTTTTACTTAATCGATATGCATTTGGTTTCATTTTGAAACAATTGTCCATTTTTAAGGTAATACAATTTTTTTGAAATTTCTGAAATTTGGGTGGATAGTGATTCTTGACAATTCTGATATATCTGGACGCCCATGTGGATGTATTATAATCTCTGGAAAAATTAACCACTAAAAACATTCTGCTTTCGAGAAAAATTGAATATAAAAATTTACCGGTGCTCCCAGTAAATTGTTATCAATTTCAAATAGCGCCTACGGCCGTACAATGGTAGCTGCGACCATGAAAATCTCAGAATATGTCGTTGTGGTATATAACTATTGAGTGAGCAGTAAAATAAAGGTGCTCTAGTTTTGTTTAAACATAATTTTTTTTTTCATCGTGATCACAAAAACTAACCAGTTAAAATTTGTATCGCAAGATATTTACAATAAGCCCCCGTTCTAATTCTGTCGAATGATCACAATATTGATTGACAATACTCCCTCTTTTGGCTTCTTCTTCATGCTTTTCTTCTTCTTCTCATGACGTTACATAACTCTATGACACACCCTAAATGCTCATGTTAAATCAACCTTTAAAATGGCCGACGAAATGCTAGTTTCAACAGTTACAGAATCCATCATTTTGAAATAGTAAATGTACCCTTATGAAAATGTTACCACTCCTCGGCTCTTATAAAGGGTGATTTAACGTTTAAGCTTTTTGAGTGCATACATTATACAGATGTTCTAAAAATTGTAAACCCTTTCCTCGATTATCTTAATATCTAAATTAATTGACAGTCTGAGCTTCTTTTGCTTTCACTTTAAAGTGATTGAAAGTTGGCTGAGCATAAATTTACATTAATAAGCGAGGTATTCATGAACAATAAATGTATTGTATAATTGAAATGATAGAACCTTTCTTAAAAGTTAATATTCAACCAATTAAATCTTCCAAATTCAATCTGAAAATCCACAACGAGATGGCGGTAATTCTAGCAGGTGCATTCCCAATCATAACGAATGGTCTCATCTACATGTGCCTCAATAGTATATATACATGTACATACATCTCTCTGGTGCTGAATTTAAATGTAAATGATTTAATTATTACAATATTAACTATTTCTGAATGTTCATATTCATCGAGAAATCGTGTAAAATAGCAGTTTTTCTAGGAAACTTGATATGAAAAAACACATGAGATAGTTTATACTGAGTTGGACTGTGCCATTCGTTGCGATACTAACGAATCATAATCATAACGAATGGTCTCATCTACATGTGCCTCAATAGTATATATACATGTACATACATCTCTCTGGTGCTGAATTTAAATGTAAATGATTTAATTATTACAATATTAACTATTTCTGAATGTTCATATTCATCGAGAAATCGTGTAAAATAGCAGTTTTTCTAGGAAACTTGATATGAAATATAGACCTTTTTTAAACCAAAAAACTAGGTACACGTGATTTTACATAAACAAGTGAAAGTATTTTGTTTCCAACTAAAACCACAGTTATTACGAAAATGTTTACACATAAGAAATATAATAGTAAAAAGAGTATTGTGATTATTAAAAAATCCATAATATTCATGCTACGTATAAGCCACTAAGAATTGCTTTTTATATGACAAATCATATGTATAAGAATTATTCTAGATATATGAATATCAGCAATTGCAAAACTTATATGAAGGCGTGCGCACTCCAAGCAACTCTATACAAATGTTTCGTGTGTACGTTATGGTCCATGTGTGACCACGATTCACAAAATCCGTTTTATTTTTACCACGCGTCATTTTCGGACTTTATTGGTTTCTCCCGACATGTATTGCAATATCATATCTGATAAGTTTTTTTTTTTAGTTTGTTTTATTTAATTTTGTTCTGCATTCCTGTAAGCATACAGTTTTTAGATAACAAGAATAATATAAAGTACAATTAGTATTTTTCTGACAATGAATCATAAATAAGCAAATACATTTATATATGCGTTGATGTTAGCACTGAATGTAAATAATGTGCAAAATATTTGTTGCCACATTCAAATGTAAATGAGTTTGTCGGAATTTCCAATAGTAGCATTTTATTGTTCAATGTAATTTGTTTTTCAATGAAAAAAACGATGACAGATACTGAAATAACTTTACAACATCACAACCAATTACAAACCTAAAATCTAACATACAAATTGTATAATATTGATAAATTAAATACGTAAATTAGTGAAAGACCATTTGACATGCCTGAAAGTGATATCGGGGACATAATTTATACATAGAAAAAAAAGGACACAAAGTTAGAAATATGAATTAATATCAACGTGCGATTTGATACTCTTACCACTGCTACTTAACATTTTAGTCATACAAATGGTGATATTTACACGACATTCTAATTTTTTGCCTTGAAATAAATGAAAGTAAACTACAAAACAGATCTAAAAAGAAATCACGAAAATATATTTAATTGAAGAGAAAGTGAGAATTGCATCATTTGAATAGATTACCAAATGCAATGTATACATTCCAGAAAATACATCATGCGTAACAAAAATTACATCTTTGTTGAACCTGAAAGACAATTCAGAAAAAAAGACTTATTTAAATAAAAAAAACTTAATTAGTTGGCACACGGGCATTAGATACAAGAGTTTTTAAAGCAAAGCAATGTAAATTACATACGTTACTTCTAACGAAAAAGCAAAAAATGTAATTTTACTGATTATTACACCAATATCAATATGCAAATAATTAGAATATAAGTAAACAACAACAAAGTATTATAAAACTCTTATAATCATGATCTTTCATCGGATTTCTGATATTTTTCCTCCGGTTTGTCTTACATTTGATCCAGTTCCTTTCCCTTCCCGCCGTCCTATTTTGCTTAATTTTGTCCATCTTCAATTTGATCAAAATTTTAATTGTGATTTTTTTTTCTATAAAATTTGAATTTGAGGTTGTGGCCCTTCCATCCATTAGAACATGTAGAAAGACATGATTAATTTAGTGGCATCCACTTTAAACAAAAGTGGAATCCACAACAAATATTATTAATGAACATGCAGACCATCACACCAAACTTTCATTTATGTGCGTTCCATCTCACTTATGTTTCTTTGTTTTTAATGTAGATGCTTCCATGTGATCGCCTTTGAGCATTTTATTTTAAATGGATTCGGCGCCTTTTAAATCTCACATACATACACTGTTGGTCATAATGATGGAATAATTATTTTTACCCCAATTTATTGAATGATTTTGAAAATGATTTATTCCTAATAGATCTAGATAATAGTATACATTCTCAGATTGTATTGAATGACTATTGGGGGTGTTTGTTTTGCGTGACTGCTAAAAAATGTGTGTGCTACAATGCTAATCAACTAGGGGACCGACGTCCTTAAGTCATAACTGACAGTAATGGGGATTAATACCTCATAAAAGGGCACTAATATAGCACATCGACACGGTTTTGATCCTGTGGGCTCACAGCAATGAGGCCATTGCTTAGCCAATGAATCATGACTGTACGCAGTGGGCGCTAGGGTACGTCGACGCCCCCACAAAAAAAAGAAGAAAATGCAATACATTTTCAATAATTCATTGCATTTTGCCCCGACCCCCAACATAAACAAATCTTCTATGTGGGCATGCCTTGAACCAAATGCATGGCTCTACAGAGGAATCTTTCCTGTTGGGGACACACACACTTTGAAGGACGCTCCGTCTCCCTGAATAAAAACCTAAACCTATAACCCTAAATCATAGAAAATAAACTCATTTTAAAAGTCATTTTTAGATCCAGAAGACCACATGTTGGTTAGAAATACATGTTCATGTAGTTATTCCATGCTCAAAGTTGCTTGATACATACAACTATAATTTCATGTTTGCTTCTTTATATTTCTCTCCCTTTCTCTCCCTCACTCTATCCCTCTCGTTTTTATTCTAATCATAATTCTTTTTAAAGACACAATGTCCCTTTTGCCGCCAACATCAAATTATGTAGGACTTTGCAGGAATTATGAATATATCATGCGTGTCATATCTGTGAAATTTAAACATTAGCAGTGTCCTAGTGTTCAAATTATGCAAGAAAACCCGTTTATCTTCTAGACTTAACTGTCAGACACTATTGAGTGACTGACTGACATTTGTTAGTAACAAACATACAATAAGCTGTAACAGGTACATGAGCGTTTTTCAACATCAATAACCCACTACTTGTAATGGCAAAAATTAAACTGATTGAATCTTTGTGCAGCACAAAACGTAAAACCATTCGGTAAAATGGTCTGAAAATCATAGTATTACTTAGGTGATCGCAATCGCTTAAGTCGATTCGACAACCGATGGTCCGTCATTTTCCCACTGAAAGCCGTTTTGAGGGATGTTCTAAATTAGTGTTGTCTTTCAAATGCCATTGGAATTTAACCTTTCCATTTGTTTGGCCTGCACATGGGACGTAGTACCTTTAAGGCTTGTTCACATACGCAGGGGTAAATCGCAGGGATAAGAGTGTGTTGCACTTCACGTTTTCACATTTTAAAAGCTTATAGTTTATAAAAAATGATTAACAAAATTGGTAGGGTATGAATTATTAAGTTGTTAACTGTATGTATGTATATATTTAAAATTTTCAGGCTATTTGGTGATTCAAATATACAGTGCGTCCCAGAAAAAACGAAACCGAGAAGTATCGATGTTCTATCATAACTTAATCACAACTATAATTAATGAATGATACATATTTGGAAAGCTTAGAGTCTCCACTTTCATGTGATGCTACTCAGACAATGCATATTTCACGCATGAGTGATTAAAACCAATTTGAAGGAAGGAAACCAAAAAGACATTTGGCGGGCGGTATCTGAATTTCGAAGAAAAATTCACATTTCTAGAAAGTTGAGTTTCTGCCCTTTCATATGACACCTCAATCAGGAAAAATGAGCGAGGAATGACAAAGTTCTATTTGTTTAAAGTAGTGCTTGCATTTCAATAATTTTATTAAACAAATTCGTTTTCACTGGCTGCCTGCCGTATCAATAAACGAAATTAACAAAAGACTTAACTCCGTTTCGTTGACAATCAGCCGTAGACGAGAGTCTTCATGCATGGCTGATTGTCAACGAAACGGAGTTAAGTCTTTTGTCAAATCTGCTTTTTGCTACGGCAGGCACCCAGTGAAAACGAATTCGTTTGTTAAAATTATGAAAATGTAAGGGCTACTTTAAACAAACAGAACTTTGTTATTCCTGGCTCATTTTTCTTGATTGAGGTATCTTATGAAAGAGCAGAAAATGAAATTTCTAGAAATTTGAATTTTTCTTTGAAATTTAGATACCGCCCGCCAAATTACTTTTTGGTTTCCTTCCTTCAAATTGCTTTTAAGCACTCATGCGTAAAATGTGCATCACGTGAGAAGCATCAACTGAAAGGGGAGACTCTGAGCTTTCCAAATATGTATCATTCATTAATTATGGTTGTGATTAAGTTATGATAAAACATCGACACTTCTCGGTTTCGTTTTTTCTGGGACGCACTGTATACCATAAAAAGATGATTACATTTTTCTCAAAATGTTTGTTCTGACTTCTTTTTATAATTTCACAATGTTTTATTTTACCCTTTCGGTCGATATACTGGTTTTCTTTAGATATTTCTTTAGATCTATAAATTTGTGTGGGCATGGATTCTCGAATAATCGAAAGAATCAAAAGCTAGCAGGTAAACGTTACAGCCTCATGATTTATCTCAGTCGTTGACCTTTGTCCCAGCAAGCACATCCCCGTGCGTTTAATGTACGTGAAGAACTTGCATGATCCATCTTCAAGACAAAGGTGACCGCACCTAATGACGGACCTCACATCCGGGTGAGATGAGTGAGTGTCAGTAAGCGCCCGATCCCTGGAAACAAGTCTGTACACTGCGGATCGTTTGGAGACTGTAATAAAGAGGAGAATAAGCAAGTAAACTTGATGACTCTCTGAAAATTGGATTCAGCGGCAATTATCACGTCTACAGAGTCATGTGAGAGGATCACAAAGTCAATAATAGGGACTTTTAGATTCGCACGTCGACATAGTGGACTGCTACGCGTGACGTCCATTTAAGGCACTGACATTGCCTTAAAATGACGTCACAGTGCCTTAAAAGGACGTCACACGTAGCAGACCACTATTTCCACGTGAAAATCTAAAGGTCCCTAATACCAGGGACGTGATAGAGAAGGACTGGAATCAAGCCGCTCTCCTTTGACCCCATGCTCCAAGCCGCCGAACAGTTATGCGCTAATCTGCAACTGCTGACCAGGTGGTGAGATAAAAGAGCGCATGAATTTCAAGATTTAGAATTCCTACATCAGAAAATGGTATCACAGCAACTGTTCGCTGTCCCTTTCAATGATTTCTCATTCATTGTTGAATGTGTTAAGAGTAGAACAAAAAAAATTCAAAAAACACGCATTAGCAAATTTAATGTTATTGAAGATTGTAAATCATGGATCAAATATCAGGATATTAAAACATGCACAAATTAGCGCATTATCCTAAACTATTGAGTTTTTGTCAGGATGTAATTTTTCTTTTACCAACTCTGGCACACAAATTATAGGAAGGACGGAGTTCTAAATTTGAAAATGTGTTTGATGCACTATTCCCAATACAATCCCCATATAAATTTTTTGATTTACACTGAAATTTTGCCGGTAATTTAATATTTTGTAATAAATGTAAAACTGGTGCCTGGCTTCCGAAAGTCCCCGGAGTGGAAACGCGGTGTGGAGCATGGAACTTCAAAGCCAGGTTGAATGTTACACATCCCAGTGTTATGCTTTAGAACTCACGAATGCGTTGAATAAATTACAAGAGTTTCGCCGGCTTGATTCCAGTCCTTCTCTATCAAGTCCCTGCTAATACCAAGGTAGATGCACAAGGACAGTGCGTTAGAAAGTACTGTACCAAAATCGTTTTCTTTTTAATCCCATTGCGTATGAGCCTCAACATCCATATAACCACCAATACACCACGGTACTCCAAACGTATGATGTAGTAGAGCGAAAATTAATTGTCAATTGCGCCACAAACATTGCCACTCATGCACACTGGCACATTGACACAGGTAGCTTATAGTTAAAGACGCAACCTTTTGACGTAGGGGAACGGAGGACTATTTTTAGCACATGATGCTTAATTTGCCTGACGTAGGACTGTGTCAGTGATTGACGCGGCTCTTGATGCTTTATAATTATGTGAAACTGATTATCTGTGTGAAAATTGAATTACTGATGTATGCACTAACTGCCATTAATAGCAATGGCGGATTACGTAATCCGAAAAAAGAGTCTATCAAATATACAAAAATGGTAATTGAATTGCCCTTGAGTTGATTTTAAAAAGGTCTTTGCGATTCTTTGGCCACATCAACAGGATGAGACCATCACGATACCCAAAGATACTCCTAACTTCTAATATTCATGGTGATAGACCCCGGGGCAGACCAGCCAAGAAATGGCTTGATGGTGTACAGGCTGCTTGTGCTACTAGATGTCTGGGATCCCTCACAGAAGCGACCAGAACATCACAAGATAGGAAGATCTGGCTTGAGGTCATGAAGCAGAAGCCATCACACATCTCCCAGATGGTGCGGAATGCTGAATATTGGAATTTTGAATGTAATGGGGAAACTATTTCTGCAATTTGTTTATGAGGGGAAAGAATAAAAAGTTATAAACAACGAACCAAACAAGGGCATATTTGAGATATCTTATTGCCTCAGCTACAACATACTTGAAGTTCAGTGTAAACGAAGATAAAACGACGGAGATATTGCTCGTGAAAGACGGGAATGTAGAAACCAGTTTTAAGAAAAAGTCATGTCCCATAGAGAATACACGCAAAATGTGAAAAAATGACATGCCTTCTTTAATCGCAAAAATACGCCATGATGCCTTTGTCAAAATAAAGGATTAAAGAAACTGCATTTGTAGAAAATTGTCTCAGCTAGAACATATTAAAATTTGGAAGAAAATCGATCATTTACAGAGATACAATCAATTTTCCATAAATATGCTGACGTCATAATATGCATTATTGGAATTTTGAGTTTGGAGGCCATTATGATGACGTCATGAGTTAATTGAGGGTAAAATGAGACATGAAACAATATCTCCGAATCATACTCTTTTAAAATATGACAACAAAATTGGGGTCATCTTGCATCCTAAAGAGCTACAATGGATTTTGTATAGGCATGTTTTTGCCCATAATTTTGCTATGTATTACAAGAGCTCGCGCGCACGGAGATTTTTGTTAAACGGTCGATCATTCCGTTATTAATAGTCATAAAGAGACAAACATGGTATCAATTTGTTTGTAAATATATGTGGAATATTATAAAAGAAAAAAAATGGCGAATCTATGTTGTGTAATACTTTTACGCGCGAAAACGCGCGCGCATGCGCGATTTTTTTACAAAATGCTTAGAATGGCCTAAAACGTATGCAAAATGATTTTGAGCATTTAAAAAATTTGCGCGCGCATTGACGCGCGGACGTACGCGCACGCGCGCATTATTTGAGCTGAAATTAACCGGACGAATATTGTTCTTAATCATGATAAATATGAATGAGAATTACCTTTTGGTTATGAAGATAAGATCATGAGTTGATTTTCGTAAAATTTTACAAAATGGCGCCTAGATGACGTCATCAGTCAAGTTCAAGGTTGAAACAATTTCTGTGCTTTGTTCATATGTCTTTACATATATGTGCCAAATTTCAAGGCATGTGATTGAGCCATTTTTGTGTTATCTTGTTCACAAAAAAGTGGTTAGAAATAAGAAAAATATTTAGTAACTAGATTTGTAATACTTGTTTTGAACAAGTATAGGTGGGCAGTTTCAATTAAAAATTTAAAGGGCATATTTGTGATAGCTAATTGTCTCAGCTACAACATACTCGAAGTTCAGCGTAAACGAAGCTAAAACGACGGAGATATTGCTCGCGAAAGACGGGAATGTAGAATCGAGTTTTGAGAAAAAGTTAGGTCCCTTAGAGATTACACGCAAAATGTGAAAAATTGCGGGCCCCCTTTAATCGCAAAGATACGCCATTATGTCTTTGTCAAAATGAAAAATTGTGGCAAGTGGATTTGTAGGAAATTGTCTCAGCTAGAACATATCAAAAATTGGAAGAAAATCAATCAATATTTACAGAGATACAATCAATTTTTCTAAAATATTCTGACGTCATAATATGCAAATTGAAATTTTGAGTTTGGAGGATATTCTGATGACGTCATGAGTTAATTGAGGGTCAAATAAGACATAAAAATCATATCTGCGACTCAAAATCTATCTAAATGTGGAGAAAAAAAAATCGGGTCACCTTGCATCCCAAACAGCTACAATGGATTTGTATAGGCATGTTTTTGCCCATATATGCTATGTATTACAAGAGCTCGCGCGCACGGACATTTATGTTAAACGGTTGATCATTCCGTTATTAATAGTCATAAAGAGACAAACATGGTATCAATTTGTTTGTAAAAATATTTGAAATATTATGAAAGAAAAAAAATGGCGATTCTATGTTGTGTAATAGTTTTACGCGCGAAAACGCGCGCGCATGCACGTGTGCGTGATTTTTTTATAAAATGCTTAAAATGACCTAAAACGTATGCAAAATGATTTTGAGACGATTTTGAGCATTTCAAATTTTAACGCGCGCATTGACGCACGGACGTACGCGCACGCGCGCGTTATTTGACCTGCAATTGACCGGACGGATATTGACCTTGATCATTATAAATATGAATGAGAAATATCTTTTGGTTATGAAGATATGATCATGAGTTAATTTTCGTAAAATTTTACAAAATGGCGCCTAGATGACGTCATCAGTAAAGGTCAATGTTGAAAACGTTATTGTGCTTTGTACATATGCCTATACATATGTGTGCCAAATTTCAAGGCATTTCATTGAGCCATTTCTAAGTTATCTTGCCAACAAAAAAGTGGTTAGAAATAAGAAAAATATACTAGATTTGTAATACTTGTTTAGAACAAGTATAGGTGGGCTGATCCAACAAAAAATTGAGACAAAATGATGGGTACATTTGAGATAGCTTTTTGTCTCAGCTACAAAATACTCAAAGTTCAGCGTAAATGAAGCTAAAACGACGTAGATATTGCTCGCGAAAGACGGGAATGTAGAATCAAGTTTTGAGAAAAAGTCATGTCCCATAGAGAATACACGCAAAATGTGAAAAATTAATATGCCTCCTTTAACCGCAAAAATACGCCGTGATGCCTTTGTCAAAATGACAAATAATAGGTAATGCATTTGTAGAAAATTGTCTCAGCTAGAACATATCAAAATTTAGAAAAAAATCGATCAATATTTACAGAGATGCAATCAATTTCCCATAAATATACTGACGTCATAATATGCAAATTGGAATTTTGAGTTCGGAGGCCATTTTGATGACGTCATGAGTTAATTGAAGGTCAAAATAGACATGAAACAATATCTCCGAATCATACTCTATTAAAATATGAAAACAAATTGGGGTCACCTTGCATCCTAAAGAGCTCCAATGGATTTTGTATAGGCATGTTTTTGCCCATATATGCTATGTATTACAAGAGCTCGCGCGCACTGAAATTTATGTTAAATGGTCGATCATTCCGTTAATTAATAGTCATAAAGAGACAAACATGGTATCAATTTGTTTGTAAAAATATTTGAAATATTATGAAAGAAAAAAAATGGCGATTCTATGTTGTGTAATAGTTTTACGCGCGAAAACGCGCGCGCATGCACGTGTGCGTGATTTTTTTATAAAATGCTTAGAATGGCCTAAAACATATGCAAAATGATTTTGAGACGATTTTGAGCATTTTAAAATTTTGCGCGCGCATTGACGCGCGGACGTACGCGCATGTGCGCGTTCTTTGACCTGAAATTGACCGGACGAATAAATTTCATGATCATGATAAATATGAATGAGAAATAGTTTTTGGTTATGAAGATATGATCATGAGTTGATTTTCGTAACGTCTTACAAAATGGCGTCTAGATGACGTCATCAGTAAAGATCAATGTTGAAAATGTTATTGTGCTTTGTTCATATGCCTTTACATATGTGTGCCAAATTTCAAGGATTTTAATCGAGCCATTTTCGTGTTATCTTGTTCACAAAAAAGTGGTTAGAAATAAGAAAAATATTTAATAAACTAGACATATAATACTTGTTTGGAACAAGTATAGATGGGCTGGTCAACTAAAATTTGAGACAAAATAGAACAAAAATAAGCGAGATACTGCTAAAAAAACAATGTCATGTAGATTAATGATGTGAACGAAATTCACCTTCCATAGGCATAACACGCAACTAAAGAAATTTCTGATATGTGCCCTTTAATCGTAATTTTCTCTATGATGACGTGATCAAAATGAAAAATGGTGATAACTAAGCTTGTAGAGAATTGTCTTAGCTACAACATATCGAAATTTGGAAGAAAATTGATCAATATTAACAGAGATACAATAAATTTTCCATAAATATGCTGACGTCATAATATGCAAGTTCGTATTTTGAGTTCCAAGGCCATTATGATGATGTCACGATACACTTAATGGCCAAATAAGACATGGAATCATATCTCCGACTCATACTCTATCTAAATATGAAAACAAATTGAAGGTCACGGCTCATTTCAAAGAGCTATAATGGATTTTGTATAGGCATGTTTTTGCCCATAATTTATATGCTATGTATTAAAAGAGCTCGCGCGCACGGACATTTATCTTGAATTGACGGTCATCTTGTTATTAATTGTCATAAAGAGATAAACATGGTATCAAATTTCTTGAAAAAATATGAGAAATATCATGAAAGAAAAAAAAATGGCGATTCTATGTTTTTTAATGGTGTTACGCGCGAAAAAGCGCGCGCATGCGCGTGTGCGCGATTTTTTATAAAATGCTTAAAATGACCCAAAACGTATGCAAAACAAATTTGAGACGATTTTGAGCATTTTAAAATTTTGTGCGCGCACTGACGCGCGGACGTACGCGCACGCGCGCGTTTTTTTACCTGAAATTGACCAGATTGATATTGACCTTGATCATGATAAATATGAATGAGAAATAACCTTTGGTTATGAAGATATGATCATGAGTTGATTTTCAGAAAATTTCATAAAATGGCGCCTAGATGACGTCATCAGTCAAGGTCAAGGTTAAAAACCTTACCTTGCTTTGTTCATATGCCTATACATATGTGTGCCAAATTTCAAGATATTTGGTTGAACCATTTCAAAGTTATCTTGTTCACAAAAAAGTCGTTCAAAATAAAAATAAAAAATAAATAATAAATAATAAAGGCAATTTTAACAAAATTATAAGGTGGTCTGTATTAGATACAGCCCACCTGATAAATAAAGGCAATTCTAACGAAATTATAAGGTGGTCTGTACGATATACAGCCCACCTGATAAATAATAAATAAATAAATAAATAAAGGCAATTCTAACGAAATTATAAGGTGGTCTGTACGTTATACAGCCCACCTGATAAATAAAGGCAATTCTAACGAAATTATAAGGTGGTCTGTACGATATACAGCCCACCTGATAAAGAAATAAATAAATAACTAGAAATTTAAATCGTCATGGGGACGAATAAGGTGGTCTGTCTTCAATTTTTCACAAGTCAAAAAGTAAAAAAAAATGAAAAACAAAAATTATTGGAGACGCCCGGACTCGATCCAGGGACCTCGAGGTCGAAAGTCAAGTGCGTTACCGATATACCAAAAAAATTCCCATAGAGATTACACGTAAACGAAAAATGGAATTCTCAAATCCCACTTTGTAAGTGAAATATGAGCATGATCCTGGCATCTGATCGAAAAATATAGGATATACTTGTGATAGCTTATTGTCTCAGCTACAACATACTCAAAGCTCAGCGTAAACAAAGATAAAACGACGGAGATATTGCTCGCGAAAGACGAGAATGTAGAATCCAGTTTTGAGAAAAAGTCATGTCCCATAGAGAATACACGCAAAATGTGATAAATTGACATGCCTCCTTTAATCGAAAAAATACGCCATGATACCATTGTCAAAATGAATTATTGTGACGATTACAATTGTAGAGAATATTCTAAGGTAGAACATATAAAAATTTGAAAGAAAATTGATTAATATTAACAGAGATACAATCAATTTTCCAAAAATCTGCTGACGTCATAATATACAAATTAATATTTTGAGTTCGGAGGCCATTATGATGACGTCATGAGTTAATTAAAGGGGAAGTCCACCCTGAAATTAAGTTAGTTTTAATAGGAATAGAAAAATGAGAGAAACAAGTCAGTGAAAGTTTGAGCAAATTCCGATTAAAAATAAGGAAGTTAGGATTTTTTAAGTTGTGATCAATCAAACACAAATTGGCAACTCTATGACGTAAAATGCGAGCTCAACTTCCATTTGCTTAGTACTAAAAAAATCTAAAATTTTCATTTTCCCTCAAGAAAAAATTCAACCATACATGCACCCTAAATATAATAATTGCAAATATGTTTCTATACTCCCCCTGCAAGGAACAAATATATATTCCGTCATCAATAACGAAGAAAACATGATTTTATGGAATATTATGCACAAAGCAAATGAAGGAGAGCTCGTATAATAAGTCACAGAGTTGCCAATTTGTATTTGATTGATCACAACTTCAATAATTCATAACTTTCTTATTTTCATTCAGAATTTGCTCAAACTTTCACTCACCTGATTTTCTTATTATTCTGCCTCTATCGAAACAAACTTATTTTGGGGGTGGACTTTCCCTTTAAGGGTTAAATGAGACATGAAATCATATCTCCAACTCATGCTTTTTCTAACCATAATATAAAAATTGGGGTCTATGGACTATCTGAAGAGCTATTTTGATTTTTAAAATGGCATGTTTTTGATCAAATTTGCATTATATTGCCCATAGCAGCACGCGCGGATTTTGAACTTTGACGCGCGCTCACGGCCTTATGAAAGATCAAGGGTGACTGAAATTAATCTAAATTGTCATTTACGGTAAGAGGAATCTAAATCATGTAAACAAAATAATAAATTTGACCTTTTCAGCGCGCTGTGAGCGCGCGCAACGCGCGCGGGGACACGTACGGACGGACAATTTTGAAATGCTTAAAATGACCTGATTCGTACTCTTCTTTAATAGTTAAGTGATTTTGAGCTTTTTGAAATTTTGACGCACACGTACGCGCGCGTCATGACATTTATGTAACCTTTGATGACATGACCTGTTGACCCTTGACCTAAAGTATATGTGATATGAATATGAATGACCTTTGCTTATGCATCATGAAGATATGATGGATAACGTGATTTCACAAAATGGCGCCTGGATGACGTCACGATAACCTAATGACCTTGAAAATGTTCCTGTCACGTCTCATGACAATGACCTATAATTGTGCCGAAATTTAATGAAATTAACTAAACCAAACTTGAGTTATCCGGGGCACAAAAAACGGGAAGAAATAAAAATAAAGAATAAAGAAAATTCTGACGAAAACGGGTGATCTGTCGAAAACGACAGACCACCTAATAAGACAGAAAATTCTGACGAAATCAATAGGTGATCTGTCTACGACAGACCACCTAATAATAATGGGTTCTTGTATAGCCCTGTTCATATCAGTCAGATTTGACCCTCCTGGCGCTCCCGATTATTACCCTGGCTTTAGCACGGCTGCCATACGGCGCTCTAGCATTTCAACTTCAATTTCAAGGAATGAATTCCTACCAGCTACCCATTAACTTTACCTTGGTGGAGTGTGGCAAAAGGACATTAGTGCGGCGGCGGGACTTGAACCGCGGACCTTGTGATTGACAGTTCGGCGACGTTTCCACTCGACCACAAGACCTCTGCATAAATTTCATATTTTAGGAGCCACCAGTGTTTTTTTGCATTTCAGAGCGAATATTGTGGCTGAAAATGTTCCACAGAAGCCAAATGGACCTTAAGTATTGTGATGAAAGGTGAATGTGCAAGCGGTGTAATATTTATTATCAACGGCCATCATCACGGTTTCAACACATCATAAATCATATGTTTTAATATTGACTCAGTAAAATATACGAATTTCACGCATTTCCTATACGGCCGCGATGAATAGTATCAGGATTCCTTTGTTCCCTCAGGTAACCTAAAAATGATGTGATATTAGTTGAATTAACAAGTACCTTTAGTAACTTTGTAGAAAAGAAATAATCCATCTAACTATCAATAGATGCTTTTTAATCACTTATGTTACAATTGAGCCTTTAAATTAAGATGTTGGGTACCTGAAACATATTTGAAGAGCTCGGTTCCAAAAGGCACGATATCCATTTTTTTATCAAATTTGATTATTTTGTTGGCATTGCTGAATTTCCAAAAAAAAAGAGTAAACAATTGCATTTAAAAATAAGTTCGGTTCCAAAAGCATGCATTGTACCTAGCATACAGTATGCAAGATTTTCGTTTCCAAAAAGTACTACATCCAATTTCGGTTCGAAAACAGTACTACATCCACCAAAATTATTTAAAAAAAACATCAATTCATGAAAAATATTTTTGCAGACTAAGACTTTTTGGTAAAGAGTGTTTTTATACTTGTACCTACTATAGTATATTTACCTAAAGTATCATTTCAAACTGACATTGCTAACTATTATAATGTAAAAAAAAAAAAATCGTTTTTTCTCAGAACTTGAAATTAGGGATGCACATGTAGTACCTTTTGGAACCGAGCTCTTCATTTGGCTATCAAAGCCTAATACCCACAATTTATCATTGTATTTCGATACCGAAATGGAGATTAAAATAATGTGATCCTATTACGTCATAAATAGTTTACAGCAGTCGTCTCTACTGTCTAGAGTTGGTGGTTCTAGGGCCCTTTGGAGCAACTTAATATATTACATATTTCACTGTTCATAATGCGTTCTCTTCACCAAACGAACGTTTTCAGCCAAAATATTTGTTCTGAAATGCATAAAAAGACGATTTAGCCCCTGAAACATAAACTTTGGGCACCGATTTTGCTGTTTACCTAACTATACTGTCCTTTAGCATGATATTGCTATTCATGTGCTACTCTCTATCTACTGGTAAGAAGGAATTCCTTGAATGATGTGAGCACCGAAATCATTAGCCTAGCAGAGCCGGAGTAATATTGGAGTGCCTCAAAGGTACTTTGTCCCATTTGCAGGCCAAAAAGATGAAAAGGTTAAATTTCAACGGGATTTGAAGAAAATACTACCATAGAACCTCCCTAAAAAGAGGGGGCTTGAAAATGTCTTTAAGTGGGAAAATAACGACTATTAGTTGTCGAATCCATTTAAGAGCTATTAGAGCCAGTGAGTAATAGTCTGATTTTCAGACCATTGTACCGAATGGTCGAACGTTTATGCTGCGCAAAGATTAATCAGTTTTATTTTGGCCATTACAAGAAGTGGGTTATTGATGTAGACAAATGCTCATGTACCCTTTACAGCTCATTTTATGTATGTAATTACCAAAGAAGAAAAAAGGCAAGTCAGTCACTCAAATAGCGTCTGACAGTGAAGTTTATAGCAAGTAAACAGGTGTCCTTGCATAATTTGAATATTAGGACACTGCTAACGTTTAAATCTCACAGATAGGACATGCATGATTTGATCTGATTTGATTTGATTTATTTATTCCTGTTTGATTTTCATTTTCTTTTGCATTTTTACAAATATATTACAAACAAACATTTCAAATTTACACATGACAAAAGAATATATGTAGAATAAAATACTAATCGAAAACATCAAACAGGAGGGTTGACAAAGAAAGCAAAGCTTGATAGCATGACTACCCTCAAAGGATACATAATAATAGAAATATGGAGGAAAAAATATTGGTAAAAGTTCTACAGAATTTGATATTGGCTGCAAAAGGGACACAGAGTATCTTTAAGCTTCTTACGCGATGGATATTATATCCATTATTATCAAAAAAATTGTATCATTATCATTATTACCATTATCATTATTATTATCATTATTGTTCTTATGGTTATTATCATTGTGATTTATCTGACAAGGACATTACTTCTTTTATGGACATCATCTAACATCAAATCAAATCACATAAAAAAAATGGTGCTCGAGGTTATATTCAAAGCAAAACATCGAAAAGAAGGAAAATAATAATCACCAACTTGACATCTTGTTCCCGTCCAGCCAGAATTACAGGAGGTACAACTGAATGCATTCTGGAGATTGTTACAACGCCCTCCGTTAAGACACGGGTTAGACGAGCACTCGTTCACGTCTGCGTTGAAGGAAAAGTCAATACAAAGTTAGTCTAGTTATGACAGTGTATAGAGAAAGAATAAATGCAACTGATAATAAAAAAAACACACACTGAGTTCCAACTATATCATAGCAAATATATTACATTACTTCGTAATATTAATATTAAATGGTGCTCGGGGTTATATTCAAAGCAAAACATCGAAAAGAAGGAAAATAATAATCACCAACTTGACATCTTGTTCCCGTCCAGCCAGAATTACAGGAGGTACAACTGAATGCATTCTGGAGATTGTTACAACGCCCTCCGTTAAGACACGGGTTAGACGAGCACTCGTTCACGTCTGCGTTGAAGGAAAAGTCAATACAAAGTTAGTCTAGTTATGACAGTGTATAGAGAAAGACTAAATGCAACTGATAATAAAAAAACACACACTGAGTTCCAACTATATCATAGCAAATATATTACATTACTTCGTAATATTAATATTAAATGGTGCTCGAGGTTATATTCAAAGCAAAACATCGAAAAGAAGGAAAATAATAATCACCAACTTGACATCTTGTTCCCGTCCAGCCAGAATTACAGGAGGTACAACTGAATGCATTCTGGAGATTGTTACAACGCCCTCCGTTAAGACACGGGTTAGACGAGCACTCGTTCACGTCTGCGTTGAAGGAAAAGTCAATACAAAGTTAGTCTAGTTATGACAGTGTATAGAGAAAGAATAAATGCAACTGATAATAAAAAAACACACACTGAGTTCCAACTATATCATAGCAAATATATTACATTACTTCGTAATATTAATATTAAATATGTTTTTGAATTACTATAGATGTGAATATAAGGTGTGTTTCATGTCTCAATGGTTAATTTATTGTCATATATATGCCAATCTTGACTAGCTCTTACCTTATTGGCTCCACTTATGTATAGTTATTTGACATGCTGAATTACAGTGTATCTGTAGGTTTGGGTAGTAAATGTATAAATAATGAAATGTATGTATAGGAGGACTTCACAAGAGGTCGAAGTCGATTCTTCTAAGTAAGTCCATGATCATGTTGATATCGGACGTCATCGTGAGTATCGACAACAACCCCAATTGCCTTTAACATGAAACTTTTTTTTCTTTCAATTTTGTTCCCTCTTTTTCATCGTAGTAAAAAGGACAATTTACCGGCTGGCAAACTCCCACTATCATGATAATGATAATAATAATAGTAGTAGTAATAATAGTAATAAAAACAATAATAATGATGATAATAATAATAATGACAATGATTATAATAACAATAATAATAAAACTGAAGAAGAGAAGAAAATAAACAAAAACGATGAGGAAGAAGGAAAAGAGGGGGAGAAGAGGGGGAAGAAGATGAGGAGGAAGAAGAAGTAGTGGGAGAAGAAGAAGGAAAAGATGGAGGAAGAAGCAGGAGGAAAAAAGTGGAGGAAGAAGAAGGAAAACAGGAAGAGGAAAAATTGATAAATGCATAATAACAATTAAAAAGGGGCTGGATTGCGCTACTCAGAGTCATTCTTAAAAGGGCTTTGTCCATCCATTTTATCTTATGCACTACCCTTTCGATATACAACGTGCTATATATATTATAATAGTCTTCATGTAACTTACCAGTACAAGGAGAGTCTGAGAATCCCGGACAACATCTAGTCTCATACCTATAGGCCGTACGGTAACGTGTTCTACAAGAAACCAGTACAAAGGATCGTGTCAGTTATATCCCGAGCCTCAACATCCTTGATTCGTTTCAATTTTCAATTTTATTCTTTTTGTTTCTTTTTAAATTCCATAGCAATAACCAAACGTAAGAACACATTTAACATAAACATATTACTATATCAAATAGGTCATTTCAGTAGAAT